>CAIGRK010280377.1:0-15727 GCA_903798315.1 Fraxinus greggii | reverse complement strand
GATTGTTTGAAAGACTAATGCCCCCTATAATAGCATTCGAAACAAAAACCTAAGTGATATGAGTAGACGTTTAAATGACGAAGAATCATACTAAACGTTTACCAATATCAGAGCTATTTTACAACTGAAATAACTATTACAAGGAATGGAAATTACAACTCAAAATATTTACAATGTGCGGTCGAAATTGGGCAAATTGTGGCGCGATTGGGTTAAGGGGTTTAGGCAAAGCTGCGGTCCTTGATACAAAGCGTGACTTGGAAAACTTTGTAAAAAGAGATGAAGTATTTAGCTTTTACCTTGTAATGCTGCGTAGATAGCGAGAAATCATTGAAAAATATGAAGAAAAAGACTTACCTTCAAAATTTGTTGCGCCTGATGGTTTGGTATTATGAAGATTGGGCACTGATTCCTCGTCCACAAAGAAGCATCACGATGGCGAAGAAAGGGGCGGACGGAACTTCTAAAGATCGGCCGAAATTTGACAAGCACGATTAGACTTTAAAATCTTGTTACAAAATAATAATGAATAAATACTGACTTAATAAATACCGTATGGACGACTAACTTACCGTATGAACATAAATACAGGATGTTCACAACAAATATAAGGAAGGTGATTCATTTCAAAATCAAGTGAAAATTCATGGTGGTTCGAAATTGGGCAAACTGCGACTGCTATTGGGTCAAGGGGCTTAGGCAAAGTTGCGATCCTTAACACAAAGCGTGACTTGGAAAACTTTGTAAAAAGAGATGAAGCATTTAGCTTTTACCTTGCAATGCTGTGTAGATAGCGAGGGAATCATTGAAAAATATGAAGAAAAAGACTTACCTTCAAAATTTGTGGCGCCTGATGGTTTGGTATTATGAGGATTGGGCACTGATTCCTCGTCCACAAAGAAGCATCACGATGGCGAAGAAAGGGGAGGAGGGAACTTCTAAAGATCGGCCGAAATTTGACAAGCACGATTAGACTTTAAAATCTTGTTACAAAATAATAATGAATAAATACCAACTTAATAAATACCGTATGGACGACTAACTTACCGTATGAACATAAATACTGGATGTACACAACAAATCTAAGGAAGGTGATTCATTTCAAAATCAAGTGAAAATTCATGGTGGTTGTTTCATTTGCCATGAGTCTTATCACGCTCGAGACTCTCCAAAGAGAGTATTTTATTATATTGGTCAAGATATTATTATTTTATTGTAACATTTTTATTTAATGTTTATTTGGTTGGAAGGAAAATATGTGAAATTATTCAACGTACAACAATTAATTGAAGTTGAATCAAGTCAATAGCGAAGTAAGTACTAATAAGGTTACTTCTTGCTACAAAATTTGATTATTAACTAAATTATTGCCCCCATTGAAATAAAATTCTGGCTCTACCCACGGTAAGGGTAGACTAAAATTAACGGAACATGTCATAGTCGTCAACAATCCAGATGCTTTAATTCTTATTAATTTTTGTGATTGTTAATAGAATTATCTCGATTATTTTCCTATTGTTTCGTACCACCGTAGAAGAAGATTTTTATGAGATAAGTACTTTTTCGGAATAAAATTTTCAACTTGCTTTGTGTATGACCAAGGAAGCAGGCCGGCCCTAAAATTTTTGAGGATTAAAAATTTTGAGGCTCTAGACGAAAAAATTATCATGAGGCTTCTACGCACAATTTTTTTACAAGCATATTAGCATCAAACATGGTCAAATTAAACAATTTTTCATGATAGAAAAAATTAGATCTATGGTACTCACTCACCATTTGATTTGTTCGACAATCAATTTTCATGTTCAAAAAGGAAAAATCATATTTATACATTAAATTAAAATATTTTATGATATACAAATTTTTTTATCATATATAATAAGTATTATATAAAACAACACAAAAAATATCTCCTTGTAACTAATTAGTCTTCTTGAAATTCCTTAATTCCTTAAACTGTCCGTTAATTAGTCTTGAAATGTTCCATAAATAAAGCTAATTTACGTGATTTTTCTTTATGAAAATTATTCATTTCCCCTTAAAAACTAAATGTACTTTCAGCAAAAAAAAAGATGGGTAGAAAAATTGAAATTAGAATTTATATTAATACCAGCTGTAATTTGCATATTTCATAAGGGATAATTTTTTTGAACTTTAAAAAAAAAATTTGAGGCCCCCTTTTACCTTAAAGGCCCAAGGCCACTGTCTAGGCCTTGGGCCATAATCGGGCATGCGTGCCTTGGGTCATATTCGGGCATGCAAGGAAGCTATAAGTAATACAAATAGGAATCTAATAGAATTTGACCATAACTGAAGATGCCGGCACATTTAACACATTTGATGAAATTTAGTATTTCTTTTGATGAATCTTGATTATACCCGCATGTTGTGGAGTAAAAGGAGTCCGTTCGAACATGAACCGTCTCTGATTATGAAGTTATGGAATTGTTGGCCTCTTTGAGTGAATTAGTTGAGGGATTTTCGAGATCACCATTGACTCTGTAATGTCAAAAGTTTGAGTCCGCATATGTATAATTCACGAACTTGACGGATAGAAAATTATATGATAGCATTCAGTCTTTCACTAAATTTAAAGTGTAGCGCAAACAAATTTTTATAGTCAACCCCAAATTTGTCTATGTAGAGAATCCATATGCGCAAAGAAACATTTGCGGAACATCTTTGAAAAGATTCAGTTTTTAATAAAATCACCACCTTTTTTGGGCTAAAAAACTCCGAACTTCCAGGTGCAAAAGAATTTTTTATTTTATTCTCTACTGCAAAAGCAATTCATCTTGGATGAATATTCCTCTCCGATAGATATTCCTTAATGTTTTACACTACATTTATGGAAAATTCTCTACAAAACGCACACAAAGCAAAGACAGACATTGCCACCATTCAGTGTCCCTGCTAAAATCTCGATACCAAACTGACCCCAAAACCTAAACTGCGAATTACGAGAAGTGTTTGAAAAGGCGCACTAAAACGGCTTCCTGTCCATGCCCCTCTCTCCGTCTCACTTATATCGCTAATTAGTTCAGGGAGTCGAGACCTGTTGCTGCAAAATTCATCGTAAGATGAATCTGAGGCCAAGGAAGAAACAACACTTCTCCGGCTTCACTAAAGCCGAGGTCTTTATCTAATCTCAAGATTCTATTTTTAACCCCTGAAGAGCGATTTTAAGGGTTCTCTGTTTCATTTTTGTTTTTGGTTTATTTAACGAGTTTTCAGCTGTTTCAAGCGTTTATTTTTTCTGGGTTTTCAAGACTTGCATGCATATATCATGTGTATATGTTTATATGTGAAATTAAATGTGTTTTCGCTCATGTTTGAAGAGAGTGGCATTCGGTCTAAGGTGAATTTTGGGTGTGTTTTAATTTGTAGGGTATAGTATCATTTCTGTTTTTTTTTTTTTGGAAAATTCGAAATTTTTATGATGTTCAATATAGTTTGATGCCAAAGGGGTTTGTTGTTTCTTTTATCTGATTTTTATGCTACACTGTCATATATACGGATTCATACAATTTTGTTATTGGATTTATCAGATTAGTGTGCTCTGTAGTCTGGTAACTTTGTTTAACATTTCTGAATATCCTTGATTAAAGAAATTAAAGATTAGCGTAGTTATTAAACTCAATTTGGTAAGATCTCTGGCTGTTTGATTGCATATATTCTTTATTCATAAGGGAAGTCATGTTAGATCTTATTAATTGCATTGATTACAGTTGATCAGAAAGGAATGTTGGTACTTAGGTTTATATAATTAATTTTTTTACTTTTATGACCAATTGTTCTCAATGCTTCAGCAACAGAGTCGAAATGATAGTTTCCATTGAGTACAAAATAATACAATTTAATACTTAAAACGACTTTAAACGCTGTGCATCAATATCTTTGACAATGCGTTGCCAAGAAATTTTATTTAAAATTCTCTGTTGTAATAGCGCTCAGAGAATTTGGACAATCATCTGGGAACTTATATTGTTTCATCAATCAGATTGAGAAGATGGAACATTTACTTAAAGAATATAAAGAACAATCGCTGGATGATGAGTTCTATAAGAAACTGGCAAGAGATTTTAGGTGAGCATTTCACTTGTGCATTAACTGTCAATTGTGTAGAACCTTTGATTTTGCTTAAAGATTCTGGAAAATCCCTGTAGCAACTCTGTACTTTTGGCATTTTGTTTGCAGCCATTCCAGTGTTCGTGCAGGAAAACCAGCGGTGAAATGGACTGAGGTTTTATTCTGCTCTGTTTATTTCATAATAACTCTCATCACAACTCGATTGCTGTCTTGCTTGGATCTTTATAACATTCATGTCACTCTTCTGGTATATTAGGTTCAAATATGGTTTCAAAACAGGCAACAAAAATGCCTCTCTAAAGAGACTTCATCCGATGCACCCAAGAAGTCACCTGCTGTTTCAGATGCTTGCATTTCTGATAAAGTTAGTGGAAATTTTCAGGCTCCCAAAGGCATGTACTACAGCTTCTCTTCAGCTTTTGCCCTATACTAATAACTGGTCGTAAGGATTACAAGTGGACTCCCTGCTTGCAATAGGCTCAAGTTTTAAAATTCTCACTTTAATCACAAATTAAATATACATCCTCTACCCTAGAATATCTGTTTCCTTTGTCTTCCTTGGCATGTGTTCCACATTGCTTCAAATTCTTATCTATTTCTATATGTTCTCCATGGGTTGTAGAGGAAGAAGTGGTGAATTTGAATTCTCCTCCCTTCTTCCCACAATTTGAGGTAGATTTTGTAAGAGAAACTTTTTATGTATAGTAGTATGACACTGACATTTGAATTAATTTTTTCCTCAATTCCGTTATGTTAAATTCAGAATTCAAGAAATTAATGATTTCTTTCCTTTTGATTGTGTTTTTGAGCTCGGGTATGGGGAAACTTATGGTGTGAGAACTTTGACTTTCTGAAATGAAGCTTTTTTTTATTTACTGTACGTCCTAAAATGGATAGTGTAGAAATAAATGTTGGATAAAGAGAATAATCAAGGCCACCTTTTGATATATTGCATGTTCAGAAGTTCAAGATTGTTAACAGTTTGAAAGAGAAGGAAACATGAGGGTAGGAGTCAGAACCTTGTTTCTCCATATATTAGTAATGGAGTATTTTTTAGATTTTACTAGATACATTGAGCTGAACTATTTAGAAAAACATGATGAAGAAAGAGTGGAAAGATTTTTCTGCTACTTTTATTCCTATTGTTGGATTTTTAAAATGGAATCGAGCAAGAACTTTGAAAGAATGGGGGCGCTGATCAGGAGTTGGAATGTTGTAGCCATGATCTCTTCGATTTCGGTTTCTGGGGTAACTTTTGTTCTCTTTGTGTTCCTTATTTTGTGTATGAGTGATAAATGATATAGTTCTTTGTAGACTTTCTGGTCGTAAATTGCTTTGTTGATGACAGTTTTAATCAGCTAATCAGAACAGAAATGGAAGCATATGGCATCCTGCATTAGTGATTTAACATAGTTTATCCTTAATGAAAGAAAGGTTTTCAGCACTTTTACCTTAGAAAGGTGAACATAGCACTTCATTTTACCCCTGACTTAAGCATGTTTTGGCAAAGTGCACTTTGAGTCGAAACTCTGTTTTGAAAGTCTAATAAACACCCACCCAAATGCCAGGACATGATTTTTCCTAAATAAAAAGACTGTAATTGAATATTTTTCTAACACTCTAATGATATAAATAACAAGAAGATTGAATAACGTGAACCCGAGCCTTCTTTCTGAAACTACCTGAAGCATTATATTAATTTTCCCTCTCTCATCCTTGTCTCTTGGTGCCTAGGTTAAACATTATTCAAAATGGATTTGGAGTTGGTGTCACATGAGTACTTTTTTTACTTTCTGTTTGTTGCAGAGCTAACTTTTCCAATCACTCAATGTTGGAAAACATTTTTCTTTATCGAGTTTTGGATATTTGAATCTCAATTCTGCTTCTTTATAACTGAACAGTAATTGACTAATTGTTGGTTTTGATTGATTTTTTTCCACGATGGTGGTAGTGTTGTCTGATCATTCTTTTTTTTTTTTTGGGAAATTGTAGTGACTAGAGTGTTGCTGAACTCTAGGCCACAGCACAGAGTTGATATGGTGGTTGGAATTTGTTCAAAGAAAAATTCCCAAAATCATTGTGCTCAAGAAAGAAAAATTGTTTTTGATATTGGTGCAGGTGATGCTAATGTCTTCTTGTGGAAATGCCTTAGTTCTGATTTGAATTTTGAAAGACTGTGGAGGGTAGCGGATATAAGACTGGTTTTGTTCCCTTGTTTCAAATTGAATGACCCCTATTGATTGACCCAAATTTTTTAGGAAATGGTTTAAAGTGGCTACATTTACCTGAACTTCCAAAATCTTTTACTTAAAGTCGGGTGGTTGTTCCACACATATATAATTATATACAAGAAATTTTAGCAAATGTGATTTGCATGGAGTTTCCTGTGAAAAATGGGCTCTGCACAAAACTTGCGGAAGATATTGATATTCACTTTAATAATAAAATGAATTGCTAATTAATCTAAATGAGGCGTAGTTGGTAAAAGGACGTTGATTTTGGGATAATGGCCATCGGTTCTGAAACATCCTAAAATAATATGGAGGCCTTCAGTTTGAGACGGGGAGAATTTTTATGTTTATATATAATGAAATATGTTTGTCTTAAAATATTTGTGATTGTTCGTTTCATTTTTAATTGATTAACATTCACAATTCCACAAGTTTCTCAGTTTTGGGGATGGTGGCAGGTGAAAAAGATCGAGATATATCCAAGATGAAGTTTGAAGCTAGGTCGTCAATTGATGGGGCATGGTAAGCCTACGTTTGGCACTCGATGAATGTCATTATGTAACTGATTTAAAATTGTGACTGCTTAGCTATTTCCAGTATTTCATCGTGCCTGCATCCTGACCCGCTTTCTGTCGCTATTCGGTTTAGTGGAGTACCTGATATTATACCAGTCTTCTCTGCAAGTTATTTAAATAAAATTCGTTGTATTTCAATGTTAAAATTATTGGAATAGCACTAGGGTATTGCTTTACATTGTCTATGTGAAACATATTGGCTCTGTGACGTTGTTCTTTAATTGGCACTTTAGAATTTTCCAAATTCTTTGAAAGTTGTCGATATTAGTATTCGGATATCACCAGGCTTTGTTAGCATATTTCTTTTGTGTATGCCATCAACTGCGCTCCAGGGCATACATCAACCAAATCAATGGAAATTCAAGTTTCACCTTGAAGCTTAATGCCGTGTTTCTAAAAAGAGCTTAAGGCTTATACCTTGAGCGTGCATCATGTGAGGCCTACATTAAGTGCCTCAAATGCATGTTTAACTAAGCTTGAATTAAAGAAAAAGTTACTTTTGGATAACTTAAATTTTTCTTATTTTTGGAAAGAAAGTTTCTTATTTTTAAGTAATCATAATTAGTTTATTTAAATTTGATTAATACAAAAATAATTTATTATAATTTACTTATTCTCTTATAAGCAAACCTTCTAAGCTTAACAAAACGTGTTCTTAAGCTTTTTCGAGTGACATTTTTTAAGGTATACGCCTCGAGATGGCTAAGGTGTGCGCTCGTTTGTCTTGCCCCTTTTTGGCTTTTTACTACTGGACCCGAATCTTTTGGCTGGTTTTATGATGATCTATAGCGTTTTAGCGGTTTTGTTAGCTATTTTATCCACATTTACCCTTAATTTTTATTATTATTATTTTTTTAAAAAAAAAAGGGAATTAGATAACTAGAATAATTGAATCAGGTGTGCAGTTGCCTTTTATAGCTAAAAAGTGATGATCCCCTTTCCCAATTGAATTTATAACCTTTGAGCAGAGGACGGAGGACCAATAACTGGAGACCTAAGACACATAATTTCATTTCTTCCTTTATTAGATTTTTTTTTTGTTGTCTTTGTGTATTTTTTTTTCCTCCTCCAGATTAGTTTTCCTTTAAAGTCAAAGAATGCAAAATTCTTAATAAATGGTAAATTGTTCAATTTATGGATTAATGGTCTTGTTATGTGATTACTTTGTTAATTTATTATTTGTTATTTTGTTGATCCATTTTAAGTTTTTTGAGCTGCAAATTAGATATTAAGTTTTGTTGAAACACTAATAATTTTTTAAATGATTTATGGTATATTATGATTATAATTTTGTATTTTTGCAATTTTGTTAAATATTTTATTGGTTCATTTAGATGGTTACTCTTTTGCTACACGGGAGCAGAACGCCCAATTTTTCAGTTTAGCCCTTATATAAGTTCCTCAAGTCTTACACTTTTCCCCATAATTTTACATCTTTTATGTTCACTTGTTGGGCTAGAATACAACAGAAGAAAAATATAGGATACTTTCTTTGACTGCCTGAATTATACACTACTAAATTTGTTTTCTTAATGTTGTCTTATATGTCATTCCAGAGCATTGTTCGACCGGCATGCTTGAGCCTATATACATCGTTTTTACTTTTTTTTTGTTGTTTTACAGGTACGATGTCGAACAATTTCTCTTGCATAGATGTCGCAGATCAGGAGAAACTGTGAGTAGCAAAATTTAATTCCCGATTACTCTTGTATGTCCCTGTTTTCTGTGTTGATACTCACGTCCACAAAAGGAATGAATTACACAAAAGGAATGCTAATTCATTCTCAATTCTCACTTAACTCAATAGTGATGGTGGAAAGTTTTTTCTCCTATAAGTTTCCAAGTGATGTTAAGCCTTTGGTTTGATACTGAAGTTGAGAAAAGATGACTGTACAAAATGAGGGCAAAGAAATTTGCTTGCCTATCATTGAACTCCAGTTTGACTGTTCTGTTCACTGCAGCAAGTTTGCGTAAGATATGTTGGATTTGGACGAGAGGACGATGAGTGGGTAAACATAAAAAATGATGTGCGTGAGCGCTCAATTCCTCTGGAGCATTCAGAATGCCAGAAAGTCGAGGTTGGAGATCTAGTAGTGTGCTTCCAGGTATGATTTCTAATTTATATTGGTTATTCTTCTGCTTTACCATCATGTAGTGTCCAGGCCCTTTGGCATTTCGTATTCCCATGCATATAGTTTTTCTGTTCTTTTCTGATTCACGAGAGATCATACAGATTTAGACTGTGAAAAATAGAATTTAAAAATGGAAATAATGACACCAGTAACTAAAAAGGGCCACTGGAAATAACTGTTGAAAATTGGCATTCAGTGAAGAAGTGTGCCTATATTTTTTTGGAGATTAATAGCAGAAAACACCCCTAAAAGCATTTCCATATGCGATATACCTTCTACCTAATTGGAAATCGTGCAAAACCCCCTGCTGTCAAGACCCCTTAGATTTGCCGTGGGTAAAAAATGTCAAAATTAATAAGGAATAATTGCAGTTTCAAAAACTAAACTTTTTATTTTTTTACAAATTAAATCCAAATTTCTTATATGCACTGCATACAATCCTAAACCTTGAAAACTTTATTTTCTTCCCTATCTCATCCCATTCCACTTCATCTTCTTCCCCAAAATTTAAAAAAAAAAAAAAAATTCTGGAACACAAAACATACACATCAAAATCTGATTTTAATGAGATTTTGAACCCAATGCACATAAGTTGCAAACAACAATCGCTCCTCATAAACATCCTCAAACAAAAATGCAAAACCATAAAACGAATCCAACAAGTCCATGTCCCAAGCCATTTCAAGAGGCCTCCTTTCACTCCACCCCTCTCTCCTCTTCACTCAAATCCTCCATTCAGGCACCTCTTTACAAATTTCATCCATTCAATACATCTCAAAAGTTTTCAATCTCATTCCCTATCCTTCAACTTTCCATTATAATATCACAATCCGGGCATGTTCTATACTCTTTGCCCCACATACTGTTCTATACTCTTTACCCCACACATTGGCTTGATATTTTTCTACAAAATGCGCCAAGAGTCAATCTCATACATGCCCTTTTTTTATAGAAGCTTGTGGTTGTTTGCAGATGGGCTTTCACTTGTCAAAACCCATCATTCTGAAGCGGTTAAATTTGGGTTCTCGGATGATGTTTTTGTGTGCAATTTACTTGCATGTATATACTATAAAAATGGGGAAATTGAGCTTGCATACAAATTGTTTGATGAAAGTTTGTGTAGAGATGTGGTTATAATGTGATGATGATGGGTTTGTTAAGGCTGGAGAGATTTATGAAGCCCTTGATCTATTCGACGAAATGCATTAAAGAGATGTTTCTTGGGTACCCTATTGGCGGGGTACGCGAAAATGAATTGGTGCAAGGAAGTTGTTGACCTATTTAATCATATGGTTGCTTCCAAGGAGAAGTTTGGGGAAGAAGATGAGGTGAGATGGGGTGGAAAATAAAGTTCTTAAGATTTGGGATGGTTTGTGACACATAAGAATTTTTAAGTTAATTTGTAAAACAAATAAAAGATTTGGGTATTGAAATTACAATTATTTCTTTTTAATTTTGGCATTTTTTTACCTTTTTAACGATAAATTTGGCGAATCTTAACGGCGTGAGGTTTTTCGCACGAGGTTTCAATCATGATGATTTTCTGAGATTTCCAATGGATAGGGAGTATATCGCACATGGAACATTTATAGGGGGGTTTCTGCTATTAATACTTTTTATAGCGTGTAGGGAAGAAATATGGGAACTATGGACTTGAAGTTGAAGAATAATATGGAAATTTGACTAAATAAAATAGTGAAAAATTGCATGCAAGATGGCGTTGCAAGCCAGTTTCCTTTTGATAGTGGCACATTTAGACCTTGACTATCAGCTCATAATGAAGTTAGAATAATTTTATTTTGGTTTACAAATAGCTCATCTTCTATTCCAACTTAACGACATGCATCAGGAGAGTCGAGATCAAGCAAAGTACTATGATGCTCATGTTATAGAGATTGAAAGGCGATTGCACGATATAAGAGGTTGCAGATGCATATTCTTGATCCGTTATGATCATGATAATAAAGAGGTAAATATTGTTTTCTTTTGATATGTTTGGTAAGGTGGATTAGATGGCACTCGATAATACTATAAGAGAAACAAACTAAAATTTTGTTTAATTTTTTGCTGTCGTCTGTTGAAACCTTTTGTTCATTGGCATTAGGAAAGAGTATGTTTGAAGAGATTGTGTTGCAGGCCCGACAAACTAGCACAAACAGAGAGAAATTAGCTGGGACTGAATGGGTTTCTGAAGGATGCTTAAAACAATTTTTGTTGCGTAGACCTTGGTAGCCATTTCATTATCAAGAAATTTTTGCTGCCTGGTGTTCTAGGCCGAGTTTTAATAATATTGCATTTTGATATCAACTGTAAATCTATTGAATACACAATCTGAATTATTATTTTTTAAGTGAATATATGTGTGTGAGATTATGAGTAGGTCATTACTGGTTATACTTTTTTCATTTTATGGAATTTTATTGACACTGTTTAGATCTATAGAACTATAGATTTCTTTTTCTGGGACACTGATGCATAGAATTAGACTACGCAATTCTGTCCTCTAGCGCAAAACAGGGAGAGCGTTGGTAGCTTAGAGATGTAAATTTTGAGTCATGCTGTGTGTTCAAAATTGGTTTACAAAATTTGTTGACAAAATGAGTGTGACGAGATCTAGACCATTGATTTGAAAAATGGTCGTGCTATTTGTACGAAATTGGTTTACAAAATTTTTTGACAAAATGAATGTGACAAAATTTAGGCAGTTGATTTGAAAAGCAGTCATGCTATTTGTAAACCAATTTTGTACACAGGTTATTGGTGAATTTTATGTAGAACTGGCCTAATATTGATTTTTGTTTCACTGTGCAAATTTATGTGAAAATTAGACAGACACGGACTCGTGAAAAAGGGTAAATGGCACAAAACCTCCTTGATTTTGATCCCTAATAAGAAATATTCCTTTTATCATTTCATTTTGATGGAAAACTTCCATGGATGGTTTTTGGTGTAGAATACAATTTTTTTTTTTCATTTTCTCTATAAAATTTTGTGAAATGACAAATATAACCTCATTTGAAAAAAAATAAAAATAAATTAAGAATCAATTGCAATCAGTCTCAAAATTTTGAAAAAAATACCAGCTGATCTAAAATAAATAATTAAAAAATAAAATTTTAAATAAATAAATTTCTATTTCTCTCTTACCTGCCTCGTGTTCTTATACCCCGCACCACCACCACCACCACTACTACTGTTGTTACTTCATCAACACCAAAGCAAAAATGTATTTATTTTTATTTTTATTTTTTTTGGTTTTGTATTTAATTATTTGATTTGTTTTATTTTAAAAAATACAATTAACCATTTTTCCCTTCATTTATTTTGTAAACTTGAGTCAAACTTATAATTTTTTGGTTGACTAACGGATTTATAGATAGATTCTCTACATTGTCCTCTAGCGGCAATTGAAGTGGAAGGTTTGGAACCGTGGATGCAAAAATAAAAGGTTTGAATATAATCTATTAATATGCAGCAAATCGAAAGGTTTGTGGCATTCACTATAATTTTCCCATTTAAAAAATGAAATTAAAAAATTCTAAAAAATAAAATCTAAAATTCTAAAAATATATATAATTTTGAAAAAATAAAATTCTAAAAAATTAAAGATTGTAAAAGTTTCTAGAAAAATAAAAAGTGAAAATAATTCTAACTCTTAATGATTATTACATAAAAAAATTTAAAAATATTTTAATGAACACAAACAAAAATATTTGAAGTCCACGCATTAGTTTTTTATTTTTATTTCCTATATTTTGAAATTTATTTATTATTTTAATTTTTTTAGTGAGAAAAATATGTATAAGATTCACCAATTTTAAAGTGTATATAATACTTGATAATATATTAACGTATAATTGTTATTTTTTTTACTGAATAATCAAATTTAATGGAATAAAATGTAATACAACGATTTTTCAAAATTTCAAACCAAACGTGCTTTCTAGTTTTCTATTTTGACAAATAAATTTTCAAAATGACAAATCAAATGCCTTTTTTATAAAATTTAAAATAGACACTCTAAACAGAAAACAAAAAATGAACTCAAAACTCAAAACCGAAAATAGAAACACAAACCAAATAGGCGCCCTTAATGTCTCGAAAAATTAGGGCCACGCTTTCCAACCTACGTGCATTTAAAAGTGAGGTTTTGGGCAAATGGTGAGATTGGGTTTCCAGGTCCTGGAAGGTGTTAGCTTGAATATGGATACTACCACCAAGGAGACTCATGATAGGGTTTGAATATGAATGGGTCATTTCTTCAAATATTCATTTTAACCTGATTTAATACAAGAGATTGGACCAAAAGGGATTCAATTGTTCTCTGTCTTGAAGAGGAAATTATTGTTCTGTCATGGGGTTATATTATATGGGGAAAAAAAAAAATCCAATCTACAACATTAATGACTCAAAATCTTACGTTTAAAGATTGGAGAGCCATTTCCACGATCGATAAAAGGTTTGATAATCCAGCCCTTATTTTTCTCTTAAAATTCTTTTCATGAAAATGTGATTAAAAAAAAAACTATTTATTTAGTTATTTGCTTTGATTAATTAAATATCGTCAAATATTTATATTTATCCTCCCTCGGGACTCCTACAAGTGAAGTGTAGCACTCCAATCTTCAACACGGACTCTACAATGGATGCACATCGAACGAAGGGGGCCGCCGCTACCAACCTTTTGGGGCTAAATGGACCGATTTTACTAGTGGGGCACTTTCTCCAATGTACTCAAACAAATATAAATAATGCTATTCATCCCCACTAGGGTCGAGCCTCATTCTATGTGGCAATTGCATGTCATTAAATGATATATTCAATTAAATAAGTCATACGACTTTGTACTTAAATGAATCTATCATTTAATGTCATGTAATTACCACATAGACTGTGGCTCAACCCCAGTGAGTATGAATAACATTACTCAACAAATATACCGCTATAAATGATGTCCATTGGCCTTTTTGGTAAAAGTCAAATTTAAATGCACATTTTCTTTAGAGAGTCAATTGGGACTTACAGTAAAACCTCTATGAAAGGGTTGAGAAAAATTATTAATCTATTGATAAATAAACAATTTATTAATTTATCGATAAATGAATATTTATTAATTTATAAAATATTTTATATTTTTATAACTTGTATTATATTTTACCATAATACATGTATGAATTTTAAAAAAAATATTGAATGTGCTGAAATTTAGCATTTAATCTATAAGCAAACAAAAAGGCACATCTAGGAGCAAGAAATCCTGAAAAAAATGAACATATCGAATGCTATCAATGTGGGTTTGAACATTTATGTGAAGACAACTATTGCAAATTGTTTTCGACACTACAATATTCGATCATATGAAGATTTTAATGTTGAACTAAAAATTAGTGAAGGTGAAAAAATCAATGATTTGCTTGTATTTCTGATCTACGTTATAGAAATATGATGGATATCAAGTACATTTTAAACTATCCTAATAAAAATGATGTGGTGATAGAATCTCATACTAATGAAAATATTTTTAAGAGGTAGTCAATACACCTTTCGATGATGCTAATTGTGTTTTACAGTTTCTTTAAAAGGAGCATTTCAAGCAATTGTAATTTTAAATAATTACTTTGTATAAAATGGAAAAAAAAAAAAAAGAAGTCAAATGTCGTATATGCCTTGCAAAAAATTAGGTATGAAGTTGAGTTTGCCCGAAGAGCAAAAAGAAAGTAAAAGACTTTACATGCATATTTTGAGAAAGAGGCAAATGAAAATATTATTGTCAAATTGAAAGTTTTTTAGATTTTATCAATACAAATTTTTATGAATTTAAACAATTATTATTTTATATATTCGCTAGACTTGGATCTCACAAAAAGAATTATTATCATATGCATTTAACGAAATCATTAATTTAGTACACTCACCCAAATTGAGATCAAAGACTTTTATTATTTAAACGAAATCCTTAATCTATTGAACATTCATCCATTTAGATTTTACCGTACCTCTTTGAATTCAAATGAGGAAAGTACTATTGGCCCCTCATTTAACGTCTGTAATATTTGTATGCTACGTGTACAAGGCCATTATAATCCTGAACACTTTCAACGCGAGGAAAAAATCTACATAAATCACCAGAATCTATATACATCTTGTATAATCCACAATTTATAAACACTTGAGAACAATGCCAAGCAAGCATTAAAATTTTCAAAACAGGTGACACAAATAAGCTCAAAGATGTTTGGCGCACGTATCAAAATACCATCAAAATCCGGATATAAAATCCAATCATGCTACAAGTACAGAAAATTTTACCAAACAATGTGACGTGGAATCATAAGATGGAGAGAGAGAATAAAAACAGGCCAATCATGCGTCACCACGACAACGTCTGTATGAATTCTGTCAACATTTTTATGTACTCGTGACTTTTTCCTATAAAATCTGTGCACTTTGCCTCCAATCAAGTAACTACAGTTCAAAACTGTACAAACTTCCAGCAACAAGTAAACAAGAAGTGAAAGATTTGAAGCTGCCCAAAGCATTTCATAACAAGTGCAGTATGATGACCAGGCGTTGCAATAATCTTATACTTTGATGGTACAACACAAGCATAGGTCACATCCAATGGAACGACCAGTTTGGCTTGGCAGTCAAGAACACGAGAACTTCTCTTCAGTCAAGAAAAGATGTGAAAGTCAGTCAC
>CAIGRK010280353.1:0-16278 GCA_903798315.1 Fraxinus greggii | reverse complement strand
TAGCGCATTCCACGCGAAATAACAAGTAACGTGATAATATAGATAGCATGGCATAAGTACTGGTTGTAATGAAAGTAATGTCATGACGTGCTAGAAATGATTTGGCATGCGTAATGGCAACAACAAATATAATGCATACGTGTAGCAGTAATAATATAATGCTACTAAAATACTAGTATCTGAATAGTCCCCCAAATGGTGTGAATATTCATATAATGAGTAGACTTTTGGTCAGAGGCGCTGCTTCGAATATAAGCAGTTGTGATGAACCAGTTGAACCTAATGTAGAGGTTGAGCTTTAAATATAAGCAATTGTGATGAAGATGACGCATAGACGAAGCTCTGAATATATACAGGCAACTATGATAAAGTTGATGGAGATGTGAGGCTCCAGATATAGGAGCTGAGGATCAACTAAGTGGGTACACTTAGGAAAATAGTGGCTCGACTAAGTGAATGTACTTGGGAGAATAGAGGCTCAACTAAGTGGCACGCTTAGAAGAATGCTCGACTAAGCTGATGCTCTTAAGAAAATAGTATCTTGATTAAGTGGAAGCGCTTAAGAGAATAGAGGTTCAACTAAGTGGGTACACTGAGAAGAATAGTGGTTCGACTAAGTGGATGAGCTTAGGATAATAAAGGCTCGACTAAGCGAACGCGCTTAGGATAATAGAAGCTCGACTAAGTGGGTGCACTTAGGAGAATAGTTGATAGCGAGACACCTTTGATTGGGTTGATCTCATTTAAGAGCTCCTTGCATTGGAATGGTCTGTCCATGGCAACGGAGATATAAGGTTGGCTTTGTTTGTGTCGGAGCGACAAAAATGAGGTAGCTGGGATGTAGCTGATGTAGAGGCATGATGAACTCCTTGAATGCAGTTGCAGCTGTGATGCAGCTGATGTAGAGGCGTAATATTGAGCTCTCTGAAAATAGAGGTAGTGTTAGTCTGACTTCCTTTTTCTTCTTGGAGAATTTTCCACTCCTTCAATCAAAGAGGAGCAACGGCCGATAGCTCCATCCTGAGCATGGAGCTTGTCTTCTTAACAAGCCTACTTTTCTTTGTTCAACTGGCTTGTTCACTCATGCGTCCTGGTAGGCACATGAGAGCAAGCAAAAAGTAGAATTATATATGTATTTCTTGTTGGTTTAAAAATTTATAGGCATGTCGCAAATTTTCCCTCAACTTTGAAACATCAATACTTTCAGTCACTAATTTTTTATTTTTTTTATTTTTTTTTGCGACGCCTTGTTAGTCACTGTCCGGAGAGACTAACAGGAAGCTAGGTAAATTTGGCACGTTGTATGTTTATATGGCATGACTATGGACGAAACTTGTCTGATTTATAGTACAGTATGTTATAATCACGTCGAATTCCTTTTGTTCACTCTATTGATCAGCGATGTCAGACAATGTGCGTACATTTTTTTTCTTGCCAACATGCCTGCCGTCTGCCCCCACTGCCATTATATGTGATATGGTTGAGTCGATCAAATTGAGACAGTGAGCAAAGTAGCAACTGCAGAGAAAATGGAGAGTTTCATATTGAAATCTTTCGTTATTGTACTTTTGTAGTTGAATTACTGAACTGTTACTTCAGTAATTGTTTCAACTAAGGAAAAACTTGTAAAATACTAATGTCGATCACACACTCGCACACATGGTACGCCTCTTACTATACTTCAGTTAGTCTGATAAAGAGGGGTGGGAATGCACTCAATAATGTCGACTTGGATTCCCCTTTCTCGCGTAAAAGCAAAAAAATATTCAAACACGGCACTGGCATACACGCACGCGTGTGTTCGCATGCAGTTGAAACATTGGCAGCCCTATAATTTAGATTTATATTAAGAGATTAACATTGGCTCAGGAAAAAAAACTGCGCTGAGGTTTGGAGAAACCAATAAATTGGTGGCAAATGAAAGCATTGTGAATCCTAATTCCCAAGTAGCTAAAGAATCTGTTCTAGCTCCATTGATTAGAATACTTGAAGCTTCAGCACAGCAGACTAATACGGGTTTTCACTTTCTTGGACATAAGGGAAGACGAGTTGCGCCTTCAATATTAAGTGAACTAATCGGGATCGAACCACTTATTCGTGATGTAACTGAAATTCCAGAGCTTAATAGATTTATGCACCAGTTGGACATCTTCTTAAAGCAAAAAAAGCATCTAGGTTTTTGGAGCAAAAGAAACCTGGTTTCTCGCAGAGGGCACGAGTTGTGGTATCCAAGCATCGATTATGGCTACTTGTTCGCCTGGAAATACTATCATCCTACCAAGAAATGCCCATTTTTCAGTCATTGCTGGAGTTATACTTTCTGGTGCAGTACCAAAGTATATTATTCCCGAATATAACTGCGATTGGGACCTTCATAGGTTTGTTAAATGTTAAGAACTTCAATCGGGTATTTTTTGATTCGGACCACACTGCACAGTACAGCGCATGAGAATTTAACTTTTGCTGAAAAATTCACCCTTTTGTGACTCGCTGTCTTAAAGAAACTTTCTACAACCTTTGCATAGATAGGATTTCGAAGGCATAAATGGAAGTACACAAACATGAAAATACACAAGTAACACGTGTAGTTGTGTAGTTGCTATTACACGTAAAGACAGCAATGGAGGGATCAAAATTGGAATTGGAGGTCCAGAAAGTGGCTGTAGTGTTGGTAAAATCCCCTACTCACAACGGTGTTTGCAGCAAATTGAGTGAGATTTCAAAGTCATGTTACTCTTATGGTATTCCTCTGACAGTCGATGAAGCTCACTTTAAATTTCACCCAGACTTGCCCAATACAGCCCTCGAACGAGGGGCCGATATCTCTACACAATCCACTCATAAAGTCTTAACCTAACTCTATAATCAATGCTACACATTTCATGAGATATTATGGACACAGATAGACTACGCAAATATCTGCATACCCTTCAAACTACCAGTCCAAATTGGCGCCTTATGTCTTCACGGATGCTGCTAGGCATCAATTAAGCAAGAACCCAAGAAATATTTTCAACAAAGCATTGGAATTGGCTGCTTAAGCCAAAACTTTGATCAATAAAATCAATGCAAATTCAGTTCTTGATCCTCCAAAAGCCTTCCCCAATTTCCCCGCCTCTGATCCCTTGCGCAACACCAGTGGCATCTGGAAACTCGGCCTCTAGGGTTTCAAAGCTAATGATATCTTAAATAATAGTCATGGAATTGTTCCAGAACTCATTAGCACAAGATCCAATATATTAGCATTCAGCCTAGAGCTACAAGAAACCATGTTCAAATACTTGTGGCTGGACGTATCTGCTCTCCTTTTGCCATTACAGCCCCATAGGTTCAAGGTTTAGTTCAAACTGCCCATTTTGACAATGATTTTCACATGGTATTAACCCCGAGAGATGCTTCTTCGCAAGAAAAACAAAACTAAAGCGGCGAGATAGCATTAGGGAAATTTGTGCCCTCACCGGCTCACCCTCATGGGATTCCGTTGTTGGTACCACGTGAGATCATCACTGAGAGAACATTGGATTATCTAGTACAAGTTGTAAAGCAGGGTTGTTGTATTAGTGGGGCTCCAGATCCTATTCTGTCCACAATAGCTGTATGCAAAATTAGCTATTGATTATTTATGCATTTTCTTCCTTTTCCAAGAAAAGGATTTCGAGTCCCTTTTGAATAAGTCTATCAATTCTTTCTCAAGTTTTGAGACTTAAATATAGAGGTGTAAAACGGGTTGAATCAACATATCTAGATGCCATGTACATTTTGCAACTTCCGATGGGGCCAAACCAGCCTGCCTATTGAGAATGAGGTCCACACAAACCATGTTGGGCCGACTAATAATGCCAAGAAATAAACAGCAGGACAAGAAGGACAACTACAAATCATTTTTTTGCTTTGTTCATCTGACCGTAGAAAAAGTTGTCAATTACATATATTTTCAAAGCTAAGAGAATTAGTTTTTTTTCTCTGTTTTCCCTTTCATATCACTGAAATCTATAGGATTAAAACTAATACATTAAAAGAAAGTGTCCATAAACGTAGCACCATACGATGGTGACTTAGTCATTTCGACCATAAACCACGTGTACAACAGTAATATCCTTCATTCCAGAAACCTGTCCCAAACACTAAACATTGGTAAAAGACCTATATCTAGTTATACAAGGTGAGATAGCTGCAAAGCATCCTTAACATCAGGTTTGAAAAGGATTTCACAGGGTATAAGCACTAAAGTAGCCTGCACGATTGACTAGCATAGATATCATAGCTGCATCCTTAGAGTTGAGGGGATTGTTCCACGCTCACCTGGTTTTGATTATAAACTAATTTACCGTTGAACCTTCGCTTGCAAGGTGTCCTCTTTTTCTTTGTTGGTTGATTTTCAGGCTTGAGATTAGGAACCTTGGAATAAGGAGTCGAGATCCCTGGCCCTCCACCAAGTTGCAAGTTTGTGTCCTCATCAGGACCAACCCATGTTATGGCTGCAAGAAACATAATATCATTTTTAGCAGAAAAAGGCATTCAAAGTGCTTCATGTGTTCATCAGCTAACCTGATGGACGATTTTCTACTAAATGGAATATGAACCTCAGATCATGAAATGCTAATTATCAAACTCAGTTTAAAAAGCATGTAATAGTAGCACGAAAATTGTGCTTTGAGCAAGTGCAATGACAGTGCATAAAATTTTTCGTCAATTTATACAACTTTCTATAAATAGAAAACAACTTTCAGATAGAGAAAACAATATGATGTAGGGCGCAACGAACAAGAACCAGGATTACAGAAGAAGGGGAAAGGACGGAGAAAATATGTTTGTAGTCAACAATGGATGTCTAATTATTACAGGAAACAGCATTAATGAACTCATCCAAGAGAAAATAATGCAGTTTCCTTGAAGATGCTGAGATAAATGTATTATTAAAGTATACTTCATAAAGTACCTTTATAGGGATCAAGAGCTGGCGTCCCACGGTCGATAGCATCATAGGAAGGTGCAGAATGAGGAGGACGCTTCCTGACATAGTTTTCTTGCAAAGGCTTTGGAACTTGAAAGGAAAACTGTGACATCGTAACACCTTCTTCAATATATTCTGGATGTTTATCCAGGTACCTTGAAAGCAAAAGCATTGTAAAAACCCCAAAACAAATGTAAGCAAGCAAGCATTCTGAACTTCAAAATACACACACCCAACAACTATTTGTACGTTAAAGAATTAATTAAAGAAGAACACATTTTTAATCAGTAAGA
The DNA here is from genome assembly GCA_903798315.1 of Fraxinus greggii. NCBI lineage: Eukaryota > Viridiplantae > Streptophyta > Magnoliopsida > Lamiales > Oleaceae > Fraxinus > Fraxinus greggii. The sequence goes on along the minus strand of CAIGRK010280353.1, from coordinate 11,031 downwards.
GGAGGATCAAACTTTTGAATTTCCACCGTCGATCGAAGTCTCTTGCCTGTCGGTGCAACATAATACCTGTGTCCCAAAACAAAATCTGAGTCAGAATATGATCTGTTCTTTACCATGATAATAAATTTGTAATTTTATTTTGATAAATGAAGTGAACACAAATATATGTATAAATCAATAATGAACTTTCACAATTAATTGAAGTAACAAGAATTGGGTGAATATATACAGGAAGCATCAAATTCTTGCCTCTTGAGACCATATACCTTGACGAATGAGCTACATGAGCACCCAATATCCCGTCCTTATACACAAATTGTTTTTCTTTAATAAACACGTAAAATTCTTGGTCCATGTACAAATACGACAATATTGATATCCAAGAAATCTCTCTGCTTATAGCATCGCATGGTCGTAGGGAAGAACAGTCACATTAAACCCAACATGGTTAAATAATAGAAGCAGGTAACTCTGACTTAAGTCATGGTAAAGAGAACAAGTTTTTCAAATAAACTTACAGAGGTAAAAGACCCGCCGATGAAAGATTTGTGGGTATAAAAAAAAGAAGCTATTTGAATTCATTATGAGAGGAAAAAAGTATTTATCTCAGGTTTTTCATAACATGTTAAAAATTTCATATTCAATCATTACTACAGAAAAATAGGAATTTGATCTCTTGCCTAGCATGAGCTTTAGATATATTGTCCATGAATATAACATCAGTTCCATAACTCAAAATATTATAATAGACTTAGTTTTAGAGATAATCCATCTGCTAGAACAAATAAAATGTTTCGGTCTCAGTTTTTGCAAATAATGTTAAATAATGGGTACTCAATCTTGACAGTAAATCTGAAAAAACACTGATCTCACGCCTTGCGCGAGCTTAGATCTATATGTCCATGAAATTAATGTCAGCTCCATAAGTCAAGGCATCAAAAGCCATTTGAAACAAACAACAGGAAAGAAATTAAAGGAATAAGATACCCACACATCTGCAAACTTGGTACTGCCTTCACCTCTGATTCTCAGAAGTCGTTCCCACCCATGGGGGGGTTGAGAAATGTTGGGTTTGTCAATTGCCCAAAGCCTGCTTTCATCTTGCATAAGATCAGTTGGATCATCACATGACACATCAGACCTCCACTCACGAGCTGTTTCACATAAGAAGGGTTGTTCTGTAATGTATTCCCGTATTTCCTCATACTTTGCCTTTGATGGAATGAGCCTCCATTTGAAACAGCTGGCGCACTGGACAGTGAAAGCCCCTACAGCTGGCAATACCCTCGATGGCTGATTTGAAAGGGGGAATCTAGAAAAGGATGGAGGTTGATGAGCAGTAGAATCTGGGACAGCTTCAACTCCACGAGCACTATTGGCAACAGCAGGGTCATAAAGCACCAACTGATTTTTTGCATTTTCAGCTTGATTTTCTTCATCTCCCACGTTATGAATTTCTTCTCCATCTGTAGAAGAAAATGGATCCTGAAGAGTGGTCTCCAGGCTGCCTCCAAGAGTAGAACTATTTGCGATATTTGGTTCTCCTTCCATTCTAATGGGGTGATTAGGGGCAGTTGAATCATTAACCTTATTTTGTTCCCTATTCAACCAGATGATATGCTTCAGGGATTGTGGTTGAATTGTAATACCCTTGATCGTCCAACTAACTAGAACCTAATCAGCAAACCAAACACCATTTATCCAGGTAATGCTTCAAGCACTGCAAATATAGAGGAACATTTTCTTAGATTAATTGTGGTGATATTTTTTGCATTTTACCTAGGGACACTAGCACAATATGATGAGCATACAAATAAACAAAAATCTGTCCCTTGCACCCCAAATAAAAAGTGCAAGAAATGTGCAAAATCCCACATACAAAACTGGATAAGCATCAAACTTCAACCAGACATGCACACATGGTAAAAATGTAAATGGAAGCTATCAATCCAGGTAAAAGTAGTGTGTCTCAATAAAGCTGCAGAAATAAATCCATTGCACAATGAACTTTAAAACTCGCATATGGCTCGAGAGAACTTGCATAAAAATGACAGCCACTCTGGGTTTCCTTGATAGGTCAACTAAGTCGTAACACGCATAATGTATGTTTTAGCAATTTCCGCTTGTAAAGTTTGTCTACTGCACATATATTTTAGCACCTTAAATACAGTACACGTGCAAATATAGAGCTAATTTACACTGCTACGACATTCTTGTAGCTAGAATACAGTGCATAAAATTAGAAGTTAGAAGCAATGGAAAATCTCTATGATCGAATGATATTTATCAATTAAGGCAAGTTCTACAAAATGATTATTACATTAGATATGCTATTTGTGGTACTAAGTGTAGGCAATTAGAGAACAAAATGTCAGTAACAAGAAGTAACAAAAACAAAATAATAAGATAGATATGTGGTCATAGCAGAACGAATAACTTAAGAAATAAGTATGTACGCCAATGACCAAAGACAACAGAAGTCGGGGTTAAATTAAGGAAAGACTACATGAAATTTGACAATGGTAACATCTTATATGGAACCTAAGAGGACTATCCAAATGGACAATGCAACCCAAGTGTAAGATGGTGAAGTGTGGAAAAGTGAGCTAAAGATAACAAAGGCACATGTCTTTGCGTTCCTCCAACTATAAGGATCAAAGGTGAGAAAAAAGTCACGTGGCCAACTCCAATCAAGAACAAAGCTTAGCTTCTTGAGGTTGTTATATATGTGACTTCCCGTGCGAACATACTTCATACGATTGTATATTGTATTCAAAACATCATATCAAAGAATAGAAACTGCTCCTGCATATTCCTTCCTCTATGGACTATGGGAACACCAACCATGTGTCGTTCGAATGGTTCATTTCTGCTTCGACACTTGTTTGTCTTTTCTACTAAAGATTCTCATAATAATTTCATTTGTGAACAAGATATGACAAAAAAATGATTTTTCCATTTTCGCAAAAAAGTTGAAAAAGGGAAATTCCTTCAGAACAACATGCAAACGAAAACCCAAGTTTAAAATCAAGGCAACATTCAACCACCTTGACAAGAATAAAATAATAGAAATAGATAAATACAGATGTAAGACATATGTACACTTTAAATTCGTAGAAATCCAAGACGCAAAGACCGCAGATCATAAATCAAGAAAACCCAATAAAAGATAAACACACATTTATGTACACATAAAACAAAAGATTTACAGAAATGATAATGGCACAGATCTAGGCAGATTCTAATCAAGAAACGCATAAAGAAACTGATGAATCTGAATTCATAGTAAATTTAAATCCATGTTTTCAGCAGGTTGCTGGGGTTGGGGGGTGGGGTCCTTAGAGAGAGAGAAATGAATCGACGATGGTTTTCACTTTTGTATACTTATACATGCGTTGGGATATACCAATGAATTTAGCAAATTATGAATTTACAACTTTGCCACATATCCAGATTTTTTACCGCGAGCACACATATGGTAACTTTTTTATGACGTCGTCCAACTCATATGTTTGTTTCATGAGTAATGCTACATCGTCCAACATATTTCAACTTGTTTCCCAATTAACACCTAACTTGGGATTTTACTTCACATTAACTACTCTAATCATCAATGTAACCAAAACTAAAGACGACATTTCACACGAACTGTCTCGCAAACTGTAATCCTTCTCGATTCAATATGTTAGTTAACAAAATGTAACTATTGAATCATATCGTATCGTATTTTAGGAAAACATTCTTAATTTGTCTAATTATATTAATTATAAACATTATAACAACTATCTGGTATCCACTGAATTAATCGTCATTAAATCCAAATAGAGAGATGAACATGAAAAAGGCACCAAAATAAATTAAAGTTTAAGCGACCGAGGGAGCTTTACTCAAGGGTCTAAGCTAGCACCACGGTAATTTCTTTCATCTTTTAAAATTTGTCGTCACTTGTTTAGGAATGATATTGGATTAATTGACGTTCAACTCAATTGGTCCACCCTATGTACCAAAATCATGCATGAACTTAGCTTTCTATACTCGTAATTTTGTATCCCATTCATACATGGATTAACTTCCGCCAGTCGGGAATAATCCATGTTGAAAATGGAGTGCCTTCGTGGCAAGTAATATTTCCTGTTCATTTCTGTACTCCACCACCACGAAAGCAGGATACGGGCGGAGATGGAGCTTGGAGCAAATCTATGCTTTCCTGGGTCTTGCCTATCCTCAACATCTACAAAAATAAAGAGTCGGCATCGAGAAAGAAGCATTGCAGCCTCTTCAAGAAAAGCGTTGCTCAGTGCGCACTGCCACTCACTCGGACAATGCTCTGCCACCACACCAAAGAAAACCAAAATATACACAGCTCAGACATCGTTATTCTTAAACTTCACCAACCCAATAAGCGTAAAAATTAATAATCAGGAATTTTTGCCATTGGATATCCACGAAAGCAAAAAGGAAAAAAAGCAGCCATTAAAATAAAATTGAACCAGCAAAACTTATTGTACTAATCAAATNCAGCCATTAAAATAAAATTGAACCAGCAAAACTTATTGTACTAATCAAATTCTTAAACCACACATATTATCCAGTTACACAAACTAAGAGCAAAACCCTCACTTAAAATGGCCAAAAGTAAAGTCGACTAATAGTAATCAACCCAAAAGGAGAGGGCAAAAGGGTAGGCGATTCAACAGAAATACGCGATTTTACAATCTAGTACTGAACTACACGGGACTGAGGAGTTGAGAGAGGGAGGGTTTGGGCTCGGAGTTCATCCCAATAATGATGATCAACGGTATAAATCCATAGTGAGTGATGACTTTAGCTTTCTTCACGGTCCACGTGCTCCACTCCTTCACGAACTTTGCCGCCGAAGCAGTAGATCCCTCCTCCTCGGCCGCCGCCGCCGCCTTCTTTACGCTCTTTCCTTTCGCCGCCTTTAGGGAAATCTTTGAAGCCATTTTTGTACTTGATTTGTGATATTTTTGTTGTTCGTTCTGAGTTCTTGTATTTCTCAAGAGTTCATAGCCCTAGAAATATATAGTTCTACAACAATTGCACTACAAACACCTAATATACATATTTGTTTCATATTAGTTACTCAACTTCAATTAATTCTCTTCTGGTCATTCAACTAATGTTTTTATTTTAATTTCATAGTTCCATCTATAAACAGAATTTAAGACTCAACTAATAGTTTTGTTTCACAATTTTGTCTATACTATTATAAGGTGCGGATCCAGGTAGTGATGATCACTCAAGAATACGTGCTAATGTAGTTGACACATGCACTAGAACCTATCAATGTTTGTGGAAAATTAAGTTGGTCGATACTCTATTCATCTTGCTAGAGATGTGGTTGACGAAGAAACACTTCGTGTCAACACTTTCCTCGTCCTTGATCTTCAATATCAGGTGTACTATTAAGGTAGAATGACCTTAAATTAATAAACAATCAAAAAAAGGGCACTAGAACTCTTGTGTTTGTCTTATGCGATCAACTTAAAATTCGGATTAGTCAATAAAATCAGAGACCCAATATATCTTTTACATCCTTAAAATATAAAGTACGAACCTTGCATTTTTATTTTATTTTAAAAGAGAGTCTTTAATGGTGATAAATATATTGATTGCATCACGAAGTTTGTCAAATTTATTAACAATTATAAATGTAATGACCAAGGCGAAATTAAAATACAAGTTATGCCATGGATTTTTGTTGGTAAGGTCAGGTCATGTACTTTTGTCTTAGCACCGGTTACTGATAAAATAGTCAAATTGAACTAAAAAAAAAAAATGTAAGTTGGGTGATCAAATAAAAAAATTAAATTAAATTAAAGTTCGGTGGCAATAGGAAACAAAGCTATAAGTTAAGGGACCTCTAGGAAAATTTCCAATATGTCAAAATGAAAATTGATAGAGTTTGGAGATATTTATATCTATTATAATTTATAAATGATGAATTTACACGATTGGAGATATCATATATGTAATTAAAATTAATTGTTAAATTTGATAATATTTTTTTTTTTACCAAATTTTTAGTTAAATTGACCAGATTGGTAAAAGGAAAGGTAAATAAATAGAAATTTTGTGGGATTAAATTGGGAAAAATTCAAAGATGAAAAGCTAAAATGAAACTTTTCTAATAGTTAGGTACCGGAAACAAAATCCAAGAAATTTACCCCCTAAAGATTTGCTTCGGAGTTTCGACGTACTGGTTATAGACATTTTTTAAAATATCGATTCTAAGCGTCTATGAGATAATCGATTTTGAGTGATTTTATTAGTGATTTTTAAAATTGTTCAACCTATGTTCGAGAGTTTATTATCCACTGAAAGTTTTTTTAAAAAATAAAATTACATATATGTTCCTTAGTAAAATTTTTAGTTCTTATATGAATTTTTTTCTCATAACTGATATTTTTGTTATAGGTAATTTTTTTTTACATATAAGTTAATATTTTTAACTAAAAAAATTAAATAATGTTAAATATTTACTTAAAATTTTAAATTAATATTTTTTATTTATAAGTAATTTTTATAATTATAAGTTAATTTATACTTTTAAATACTTTTAAGTGAGTTTTTACTTATAAGTAACTGTTTATATTTATAAGTGAATTTTTATCTTATTATTAGTAGTATTTTTATTTATAAATTATTTTTTCTTAGATAAAAGTGAATTTTTATTTATAAGTAATTTTTCAATTTGTTATGTAATTGTTCTTATCCAATAAGTAATATTTTACTTATAAATAATTTTTTAATTATAATATATCTTTTTTGTTTATAAATATTTTTATAGTTAATATATTTTTATTTACTAGTTTGAAAGAATATATCAATTAGAAATAATTATTTTACAAAAGATAAGATTAGAAGAGAATATAAGAAACGTGTAAAATCTAAGTTGCATGAGAGTACCGATCAAAATTATAATTTTGGAAAATCGTGCTAGGAAATCCATTTTTCCAACTGTTTCTTTACCTCGAGGAACAGAGAGAATTCAGCGAGAAGAAACGGAAAAATGGGCGGAGGAATGGAAGCTCACAAGAACAAGTGGATAGAGGACTGGTCATCTGCGCGTGAGAACCTGGAGCACAATTTCAGGTGGACCCGCCGCAACCTTGCTCTTGTTGGCCTTTTCGGCATCGCCCTCCCTGTCTTCGTCTACAAGGGAATTATCAAAGAATTCGTAAGTTTTCTTTTTATTATACATCCCTCCCACGAAGTCCTTTTTTTTTTTGCTATAAATGAATCGTTCTCTTTGCCCTAATTTTGGTCGATTTTGAGTGTTCTGATGTTTAGTTTGTGGAATTCAACGTGTCTGAAATCCTGGGATTTGTTTGATTTATAAGGTCGATTTTCCGTAAGTGTCGATTTCTTCCCCCTAATTTCGGGGCGTTTATGAGTGTTCTTGATGATTCTGATGTATAGTTTTTGGAATTGAACATGTTTGAGATGTTGGGATTTGTTTAATTTAGCAGTATTTCTATTGAATCTGCAATGGTTATTGAAGAAGAATCTATGAAGTTTGGTTTTCAATTAACGTAATGATTAGTTTTGGTTTTTCTCTAGTTGCCCCAATTCCAGTCAATTTTGACTTTTCATGATGCATCCGAGCTTTATTTTTCACAATTTTTCATGTTTAAAATCTTGGGATTCGTTTGATTTAGCAATCTTCCAGTTGAATCTGTAATGGGCATTACAGAAAGATTTATAAAGATTTGTTTCTGAGTAACATTGATAGCATTATGATTAGTTTTGATTTCTCTCCAGTTTCTCCAATTTCAGATTGATTTAAGTCTTCAAGGTGATTCACGTGTTTAGTTTTTTTTAATGGATCCTGTTTGAAATCTTGGGATTTATTTGATTAAGCAGGCTTTCTGTTGAAGTTGAATATGTGATGTGCATTGAAGGAGGACCTATAAAGATTTGTTTTTCAGCAAGATTGAATAGATTCATGTTGAATTTGTCTTTCTTTTATGTTTTTAATTGCCAAGATTACATGAAATCGCAAACTAATTGCAACTACAAAATTTGCTTTTCGAAAAATATTTCTTTCTCTATTTTGTAATTTCTAACTCTACTGAGGTTTGTATTGATTTTTGCATTAGTTCTGATTATAACACAATTGTTGAGTCATATGCTTTCGTCCTCTTGTCACTTGTTGGGGATAGTTTTATATTGAGTCAAAGAGTACTAGCTCATTAATCAAGTCTCCGAAGATGTTCAACTTCTTGCTGCTTGTACCTTGTCTGTGGTGCAGTAAATCAAAAGTGCAGCAATAAATATTTTTCAATCTGACATATATTATATTTATATGTTTGTGTGCACGTGTAATTCTGCATTTCTGAGTTTAGGAATGAAATGCATGTTCTTTTCTTCCTATTTCATTCCTATGATATGCTAGGTGGTGTGCTGTAATTTTAAATCATGCTAAATAAACTTTACTTCTAGAAATCTGAATTCAATGATTTCTCATTATCTAGTAAAGACAAATTTGCTCCCTCTTGTTTAAAGTCTTGAGCAATATTTTCATAGCATGGAGTGGATTTTCGTTTCTTTTGAAGCAACACCTCAATCCCACAGGAAGCAATGAACAAAACTGTGTTTTTCCATCTATCTTCGAAGCATAAATATTATATAGTTGAAGCAAAAAATATCTGTTGGAAGCAAAGAAATTAGTTGCACGAAAGAGAGACAAGAGATGAAAATTCTTGGTGGGATAAAAATGCAACTTTTAAGATCTTATTTATAATTGTCATTCAAACTAAATCCATGGTTTTCAAATGGTTGAATTGTTTGGACGAAAAGGTGAAATATACATAAGTAGAAAGATGCGAAAAAATGATATTGAAATGAAGCAAATTTTCTTGAAAGGGCACATCTTTTTGGCTGAAAAATCTTTCAATAAGAAAAGCACACCACTAGCCCACAAACCTTAACATTGAATTTTTCCCGAATGATCACACCATTTAGGTCATGTCCAGTCACGGGTTAGAATTTTGACAGTGTTAGTTTAACAAACATTTGGCCTGGCCTGCAAATTAAAATATCTCGACCAGTCTGTAATTTCAGATATTGGTTAAAAATCAAAAGAAATTACCGAAGAAAATAATTTTTTATTCAACTCAAACCAGAGACATGTTGAGCTAGTGGGTGGAGGTGGTGGCAGCTATCGCATTTTCCCGACCCTAAAATTTTATAGGTTCTCCTCTCACTGTCTACAGAACTTGGTATTCCTTTGGATCCAAACCCATTTCCGGTGGGTTGATAAACCCATCAATTTTTGGTTTCTCGACCAATGTGGGATAGTTTCATTCTATTCCTTTATTCTCAATTTTTTTTTCCTTTACTTTCCTTCCCTTTCATTCATTTTTCTTCTTTCTCAACAGTGTTTACATACGAGTATCATGATTTGAGAATTTGATTGTTAAGCTGAATGGTTTTCATTCATTTTAGGGTTCAACAAATTCCTTTCCCTTTGTTCTTGGTGTTTTAAATGAAAAGTAAATATTAATTTAAAATATCAATTATTGAATGCCAGTAAGTGTTCCAATTGGAGATCAGTGTCATCATTATTTGACTTGCACCTGTAAAGGGGGTCTATTGTGCTTTTAGCCTTTTAACTGGTTCTTGAATACAGATCTTCTATTTCAGCATGCTCTATGCTTGTAAGCTTTAAGTTGATTTTGGACAAACAGATCTCGCACAAATTATCTCATCTTTGCCTTTGATGTTTCTTATGTTTCTTCCCTTCCCCCAAATTCCGTGTGACTTGTGTGTCGAAATTTCCTGACCTTCCTTATAATACTTACCTCCGTGGTAATTTTGATTGCAGCACATGCAAGATGAGGATGCAGGAAGGCCACACAGGAAGTTCCTGTAAGAATTCTGAAGTTTATTAATAATTGTGGCTGAAGTAGAAATATTGTACCCTTCTAAACCACAATCTGGAACCTTCGTTCTGCGTTCTCTTTTTACCTTCTGTGTTGAAACTCGCAAACAATTATCATTTTGTGATTGTAAAATGTTCTGCCCTGCTTTATGAATATTGCCATGAAAATTCGGTTAAACAACTAACTTAAGTTTGTGCATGGTGAAACAACATGCCTAAATGCATCTCAGCTACACGTAGTGGTGTCTGAGGTTCTTCTGTGGTAACCTAAGGTCTTAAAATTCTAAGATCCAAAATCTTCATCTTTGCTTATAGAGAGGCTCTGCCTTGAATCCAAGTCTGTTCGAGGAGCAATTAGTCCAATGTCTTGCGCAGTTGAGATGAACAAGGAACATTTGATACCCTAGTCAACTGGATCTGGATGTTGACCTAGACAAACCACCGGGTCACTAGTTTAGTTGTGAGTTGTTGCTGAACGGGAAATTTAAATAAAAACATTTCTCACGTTAATAAGTTTGTAGTTGTCTTTTTCAATGTTAACAATAAAGGATAGAAATTATGATCAGTAATTTGATTAAATCACCGTATGACATATTTTCATTTTCGAAACACAAGATTTTCAGATGGATGATGTATAATTATACGAAATATTCTCGTCAATTCTCTTACTTACGGAATTGTAGTTGGTCCAAAGAGCAAATTCAAGGTCTAATTTCACGAAGCCCCTGCTTGTTGTAACTAAAAATCAGATTCTAAATATATTTTGATAAAAATTGATAAAATGTATAGTCTAAAAGTTGATAAAAGTTGCGAGTTTCATGAAATGTGTGGTTAAAATTTATTGTTGATTTTGATTTAAGTTTTTTTCAACTTTTCAAGTTACATCAGACGTACGAAATGTTCTTGTTGATCCTTTGACTTGCAGAATTGTAGTTGATCCAAAGAGCAAATGTGATCAATGGGAAGTATTGTTATAATTGCAGGAAGCGCAAATACTGAGGGAAAAAAAGCATAATTGCTGAAAATCTTTACAGGGTAATGGCTTGTTTATACACTTATTCGCGCTCTAAAACATTTACATTTCGTAATTTTTTTTAATGTATTTATAGCTTAATTTATTATAT
>CAIGRK010280296.1:0-10408 GCA_903798315.1 Fraxinus greggii | reverse complement strand
CAAGCACATGTCATGCATTGCACCGTGAATAATACATGATTTGACTCCACCGTCAGATCTTCTTTTAGCAACTAGTAACATGCTTCTATTAATTAGATCCTTTAAGTATTTCTGTGCCACATGCTCTGCACTCATGCGTTCTACTTTCCCTATAAATCCTTCGGCGTGCCATAACATTAACAACTTCTGCACTGGGATTTCGCTTTCTTTCTCAAATAATCCCAAGTAAAGAAAACATGGTTTCAAGTGCATTGGTAAATCATTATAACTCTGTTCTAGCATTTTCATGTACCCATTTGTCTCTTTAGAGATGTATGAAGTTATATTTTCAACAACTTCCATCCATAAAGATTTTTTCTTTTCCAAATGCTTAAGAACAAAAGCTATCATAATAACTGTCATTGGTAATCCACCACAATTTCTTGCAATTTTCTTTCCGACATCTACCAACTCTAGAGGGAAACTCTCTTTGTTGAACACCTTCAACTGAAATAAATCCCAACATTCATCCTCGGCTAGGAAACGAAGAGGATGGTTGCTGCTACTATATGAAGCCATCATGGCCACGTCCATGTTTTGACTGGTAAATAATATTCTGCTTCCACAGTTATCATCAGGTAAGCATCTCTTTATACCATTCCATGCATCTACATTCCATATATCATCCATGACGATGATGTATCGCACCTCCTTTAAACATGTGTAGAGTGTTTCCTCCAAATAATCATCTTTCATATTAAGAATTTTTTCTCTGTTATAGCTGGACACTGACATCAAAATGTCAATCAAAATATTTCTCCTCTGATAAGTTTGAGAGACAAAACACCAGGCCATCCTGTGAAAATGCTGTTGAATCGTTGAATTATCATATAATTTTTTTGCTAGTGCTGTCTTGCCAAGTCCTGTCATGCCAGAGATGGAAATAATTTGTAGTCTGCTTGTTCCTCTACAAAGTCGGTTTTTTATTTCCATTTCCTCATCCTTTAAGCCAACTAGATATTCGTCTCCAATGTGATCTTGGAATGATATATGTTCCCATGGATATTCTGCATCCTTTAGCATTCCAGCATCATTCTTCTTCAGTTCTTGGAGTTGCATCCTCATAGGTTTAATCTTCTTAGCGACTTGAAGAAGCCTCATGGTTATATACCACACAGGAGCAACTGAGTTGATAATGTATTCAACTTCATATGCTATGTTAATAAGTTGCATAGCAAATTCTTCACGTTCCTGATGCCGTTCGACCTTCATGTTTGCAAATTCTTTTATGCCGTTCTTCAAATTCATCAAGTTCTGGTGGATTGTTCTAACTCGATCCTTTACATCAACAATCCTGTGATCATTGTAATGCACTAGATCCTCGATATAATCAAGGATAGAATCAACAAAGAAGAGCGAAACGGCCACTGCTGTCTTTGGAGGCATACGGCTTGACTGTTTTTTCGCGGCTGTGACACAGTGCTTCTTGATGCTTTTGTTCAAAAGCTCCACATTTCCCAGTAAATCAGAAAGAGATTTATTCAATGCAGCTATAGAAATACCATCTCTGCTGAAAAAGAATGAATATAAGAAGCTTCCCACGCCATTGGCACCAACTTCAATATCTCTCAATACATTCTTGGTTGTTCTAAGCTCAGTGAGCTGAGATGGCGTATCCCCAAGAAAGGTGACAAGAAATTTCAGCTCCTTCTGAATTAGAATGAATTTCTCGACCAAGCCATGAATGAAATATGGCTGAAGATGCAGTATTTCTTCTAAAATTTCAAGGAGAAGGTCAATAAAGGCTGCAACAAGCTCATTGAGATTAGCAGTACTATTGAACTTTGGGACTTCGAAGATCACTTTAAGCTGTGTTATAAAATCCCAGAACATGGAGGAAAATTTTCTTTCTTCTTCACTATGACGACTGTAACTCCAACAAAGCTTCGCTGAATCTTCAAGACTCTTTAATGAAATAATTATTTTATCATCTTCAGAACACAATTTTATTATAAAGTGAGTGACAATTAGAACGAGTTGTCCTTGGCCATCAAACATCTCGAGCCTTTCGCACTTGGATTGATATTCAAGAAGCTGCTTCAGATTGGAGGTTGAAGGAGCCATTTCACCCGTCTTTCTGCCACTTGGATGGACAAACATCAAATCTAATGTGAGTGAGATTAATAGGGTTGGGTTAAAGTTTTAGCAAAATTATCGAGGGCTTGTTTGACAAAATTTATCAACTTTTTTATTAGTCATAATTTTAACCATAAGATTCATAATTTTTATCATCTTTTGAACTATACATTACATAAACTTATTATCAGAATTTGCTAAAAAACTTTTATCAAAAAGGTTCCAAACAACCCAAAAGTTTGTCAAACAACCCTGAGGAGGATTTTGTAATGGAATTTTAAAACAAGGGTACATTGCCACCCAAGGTAATTTTATATTTGGTCACTAAAGTTTAGGGCAAATTTCAAGTAGGTTCTTATAGATTATTATTATTAATTTTTTTTTCTCAAATCAGTCAGTGAAGTTAACATTTGGTTTAAATACTGTCACTCTATTACTGAGTTTAACGTGGAATCTAACATGTAATTCGTTTGATGTATCATAAATCTATTTCTCTAGAGGAGCTATAGGTGCAGGAAATCTTATGCAGAAAATGTACAGAATACACATATTAGGTGGGTCCCCAATTTTTTAGCAATATTTAATTCAGGTGGGCCCCGTCTATCCACGTGAGTGAAATTTAAATTTCAGTAGAAAATCTGTAATTTCTTGCATGTACTTGCAGCCTTTTTCATTTCTCTAGCTCAACTCGTTTAGAAACTTAACCATGTTGTTTTACTTGTAGCACATTAGTTTCAAACTCTAAAACATATAATCAACAATCCTAGCTCCTCCCGGTTCAAAAGTAAAATTATTTTATTTAGAAAATATTTGGTTGAAAATAAGTTTAGAAAAAGGGGATCAAAAGAGACTTAATTTCGTTTATCTAGAGGAGAGCACGGTTTAGGTACCCTTAATTAGCTACGTGTTTGAGAATTATTTATAAATGGTTTAAATTATAAATAAGTAAAAAGGAGTAATGCACTCGCGTATAATATTTATGAATTTCAAGAAATGTTTGAATAAAAAATGATTTGACCATTTATAGACAAATTATATGCGGTAGTCATACACAAGCTCAGATGTGTCTAAGGTTAAATACACGTGAATAAAACTTCGTCAAAATACGTGAATATTATATATGCAGGTTTTGAGAAGAAAAAATATCTTCTTCCTCTAGTAGTATGGAGGTGCAAATTTACATTATGCATGTACGGTAATCTCAATCAAAGTTTTTACGATTTTATGGGTTTTAAAGCATAGGAGATGAAGATATCACATTCTACAAATCTGGAAAGAGAGACAGCACCAATTTTCAGAAAGAAAATTTAATTTGCACATTCAATCACGTAAAGTTTTAGTCAGAGACATGTTTTAGAGTTAAATGTTTAACTGAATCGATAGAAAGATAAGTAGGAATACCTTTTTCCAATCAAACTAACAATCTTTGAAAATTCTTGATCAACAATCTGTGGTGCAGCAGAGAAGTAGGTTGTCTGATTTATTCAACGAGAGAGAGAGAGAGAGAGAGAGGATGTATTCTAAGGTTGTCTTTTGAAAGAATAAACAAACTTCATACACATGTATAAATCCACAAATTCCGGTGCTAATAAGAGTTAAAGGCAGCCTAACTGTAGTTAAAGAAAAATTTATGAATTGTTGAGATTTTCTTTTATTAACTAAACTATTTATAATGGTATTGGTCTAGACAACTATCTTTATGGCGCACTTTTTTAAAGTATAAAGCCTCACGTACAGGAGGCTTTTCACAGGGCCGTGAGAGACACTAGTGGGCCCCACATGTTTGAAAAATAAAAATAAAAAATTCACCCCATCCTCCAGTGCTGTGTCTTTCTTGTAAACACACCACCCACCCCTTCTGTGAAAACACCCCATGTACTTGTAGCACTTCTCGTTTTTAAATGGTATACATCGAACCGACTTTTAAAATTTTTGCAGATACCATGTTTTCTCTTAAGAAAAGATTTTTAAAAGTTACAAAGCCTGTGTTTGGAAAACATTTCTAGCACATAAAAAAAAAATATATCGTGATCCTCACCATTGTTCCTCAAAAACAAAAGTACATAAAATATATTTCTCAAACATAGTCTAATAATTTTCATGTTCTATCATTACAATGTTATCCCACAATATTTTGTTTAGATTTTCATAATTTGCTGAAATTGATTTTGTAACATTAATCTAGTAGTTTCATCAATTAGTTATTAATTGTTGTGCTAAATCAAAACTTTGTGATATCGTATAAAAGTAGATAAAAACTCAATTTTCAGTCATGATTTTTTTTTTTTTTAATTACCGACAGAGCAAGTTTAAATTTATTTGAAGAGATCAGTTAATGATGGTTGTACATAGAACTCACTGAAAAGAAATCAATTTAAATGCTTCCACTATTAATCTTGCTGCTTTGGATGAATAGTTGAGGTGTTCTTTCAACAACTACGTTGTTAACAAACAGACAAATACCACTATAATATTCATATATAAAGTCACTTGTCTAAACAAAATATTGTACGGAAACGTTTATAAACAAATTTAGACAGTTAGTTGGGACATTAATCGTCAATTATAGGAGTAAAACATGATAACCATTTCGAATTTAACGGTGAAACTATTTCAATACAAGTTTAACATGCTATAATATTATCGGTTTAGAAAACACATAAACTCAAAATCATAAAACAATAATATAGAGAATAAAAACAAACAATAAAGAAAATGAAAGATTCATTTAAAGCTCATAATAATATTTTGCTTAACTTAAATACTAATGAATCACATGATATTTATTTACCTGTAAAAAGACATTTTTTTTTTATTGTTACTTAATTTTACTTTTAAAGGAATATGCTTGTGTTCGATAACCATTCTTTTACAACTCATTTTTTTTCTCATACTTATTATTAACAACAAGTTCTCACAATAAAATATTTATTACGTAAATTCAAATTTTTTCTACTTTTTAATCATACATTTTACTATTCAAAAAATCATTCTTCTCAAAAAAAGACTGTCAAATAGGGCCTATATAATAGCTAATTTTTACGCGACAATGACTCATTTGTTGGACCACTGGGTCACAAATTGAATATCATGTTTCAAAGATAAATTTTGATAAATTAATTAAAACTTGATTTTGATGAAATTAATTATGTACTATAGCCAGTTGTAGTATTATAATTTGCTGAATATTCATTGCAACTCTTATTTTATTTTAGAAAGACTCGTTGGAGAAATAAGAACATGATGGCATATTCATACTCAATTATAATATTACAAGGATGGCAAGTTGGAGTGTTGAAATTACAACCGTTTCATATTTTTATCAGCCCAATAAGTTGGACGTAAGAAACTAGAACTTGTAATGAAAAAATATAATTCAATGAATTATTGGAAGCAGTACAGACTTTGAGATAAATTCCTACCAAATAAAAGTTTGTCCTTGAGCGGAGATATTGATTTATTGATACAAAAGAACTGTTGTACAAATACTAATGGAATTGGTTGGTGTTGATCTCGATTTTTTAAGGGTGACGTGTTCAATAAATCCAGGATCCTCCTCAAGCCCACGTAGCTCTTCCTACAAATTAGGACAAGCCGTTAAAGCACATGACCAATCTTCTTTGGCTGTGGAGGTAACGTCACACACTCCAATTGTCAAGTCAACCTTTGTAAGAATAATATTGTGTGGGACGTGCTTTAAATGTGAGCCACTTAAGTAAAAACGGTTTAAGATCTGGGGATAATATAGAGAGTAAAGCGGGATTTAAAAGCTATAGTATGAAAGTCTAAATTTGCATTGCCTTTGAATGGCTCAATATGTGAGATTTTATAGTAGAAAGGGATGAATAAGAACCATTGGATGAAAAACACGTGGCCTCACCCTAGTGGTTGAGACACTTTGTCATAGGCATCAATCGATTAGTCCTAGGTTTAGGCGCATTTAATGTTATGATCTTTTGTGCCTTAGGCTTGACACATACGAGCTAGATTTGACGTGTTGAGTTAGTAGACTAGTTGTTGCAGTGTGTTGTCACATCTACCATAATTGGAAAATCTTGTACGGAAGATCCTTTGCAGCACCTCTACTTGCCTTGCCTCATCCAAGAGATTTTGGCCCTTCATATGTGTTTGGTCTCAAAACATGGATTCTGCCTGTTCTTAGTATGGTCATGCTTGGAGCCTCGCTAGAAGAGAAGTAACAATAGTCCCTCAAGTTCATATATTAATATTCATATAATGCGCAGACTATTGAGATGAAATATTTTGTCTTGTTCATGCCGCATGTTCAGTTTTGAAGAGGTGGTGCTTTGGCATAAGTTGTTTTATGTTGGTTGAATCATGTTTTTTATAATCTTTCAATTGCAAAGGATAATGTAGCACAATAGTCCCCAAGTCAAAGTATGACTATTTATAGAATGCACGGACTTAGAATGTATAATACGAGTACGTTGTTGCAACGAATTGTGAACCTGTTTTAAGGAGAGGCCTTTGCATGAGGACGAGTACTTGTGTGTGCATTAAGCCTATAATAAGGCTGCAATTCATTTTGACGAAAGCTTTAAAATTAGAGCGAGCATGTGGTCGAAGATAAAGCCCATGATAAGGCTGAATTGAGCAGAGGTGAGGCTCTTACATTGAAGGTGAGCCTGTTGCTGAAGAAGAAGCATGTGATAAGACTGAATTGAGCTGAGGTGAGGCTCTTACATTGAGGATGAGCTTGTTGTTGAAGAGGTAGTCTTTGATGAGACTAAATTGAACTTGTGTGAGACCCTTGAATGATGGAGAGCCCATTGTTGAATTGAAAACATTTGATAAGGACGAATTAAACTTGGATGATGTCCTTGCATAAGGGAGAGCACATTGGTGAAGAGGCATCTTTTGATTACGCTGAATTGAACTTGGGTAAGGCCCTTAAATGAAGAAGAGCCCATTTTCTAAAAGGAAGCCTTCGATGTGTCTAAATGGAACTTGGGCAAGACCCTTGGATGAGGGAGAGTTCATCGGTAAAGAGATAGTCTTAGATGAGGCTGAACTGAACTTTGGCGAAGCCTTTGCATGAGGGAAAGCCCGTTGGTGAAGAGACAATCTTTGATTAGGTTGAATTTAGACAAGGCCCTTATATGAGGAAGAGTCCATTGGTAAAGAGGCAAACTTTCATTAGGATAAATTGAACTTGGACGAGGTCGTTACATGAGGGGGAAACCATCAGGGAAGAGGCAGTCTTTGATGAGGCTGAATTGAATTTCGACGAGGCCCTTGTATAAGGAAGAGTCCATTAGTGAAGAGGTAGACTTTCAATAGGCTAAATTGAACTTGGATGAGGCCATTACATCAAGGGGAAACCATTAGTAAAGAGGCAGCCTTTGATGAGGTTGCATGAGGGAGAGCCAATTGGCAGCCTTCGGTGAGGTTAAGTTGAAATTAGGCGATACCCTTAATGAGAGAGAGCCCATTGGTGAAGAGGCAACCTTTGATTTGGCTGAATTTGAACTTGCGCAAGGCCCTTCTATGCAAGGGCTTTTTTCATGGTGTTCGATCCGCTCTTCGAAAGGTTTGCCTTGTAGGTTTCAACGTGGTCCCATTTGGGTACATCACACCATTTCTTTTGAGGATAATTTACTTCTTTGCAATGGGACGGCTTTTTCATGTAAAGGCTTTCTGTATGGTACTTAATCCATTTATAAAAGGGATATGCATCGTAGATTTCAAGGTGGGTCCCATTTGGGTGTATCACACCTTTCCTTTTGAGGCTAATATACTTCCTTGCAAGAGGGTGTCTCTTCCGTGCAAAGGCTTCCTACATGGTGTTTGATTCATCCATGGAAGGGTATGTCTCGTAGGTTCTAATGTGGGCCCTATTTGGGTACATCGCATCACTCCTTTTGAGGTTAATTTACTTTTTTGCAAAGAGATGGCTCTTCCATGCAAGGCTTATTCCACTGTGTTTGATCCACCCATGAAAGGGATATTATTCTTAGGTTTCAAAGTGGACCCTATTTAGGTGCATCGCACCTCTTCTTCGGAGGCTATTTTACTTCTTTACAAGGGGTGACTTTTCCTTGCAAAGGCTTCCTCCATGATATTCTATCCATCCATAGAAGTTATGCCTCATAGGTTTAAAGGCGACCCCTATTTGGGTGCATTACACCTCTCTTTTCGAAGTTATTTACTTATTTATAAGGGGTTGGTTCTTCCATCTAAAAGCTTCCTTCTTTGTGTTTGATCCATCCATGGAAAGGGTATGCCTCGTAGGTTTCAAGATGGGCCTCATTTGAGTACATCGCACTTCTCTTTTCAAGGCTAATTTACTTTATTGCAAGTTGGTGACTCTTCTGTACAAAGGCTTCTTCCATGGTGTTTGATCTATATATGAAAGGGATGTGCCTCATAGTTTTCAAGGTAGGCCTTATTTAAGTGCACTGCACCTTCCCCTTCGAGGTTAGTTTACTTATTTGCAAGAGATGACTCTTCCGTGCAAAGGCTTCCTACATAGTGTTTCTATCCATGGAAGGGGTACGCCTCATAGGTTTCAATATGGGTCCCAATTGATTGAATGCACCTCTTATTTTAGGCTAATTTACTTCTTTCCAAGGGAATGGCTTTTCCATTCAACGGCTTTCTCCATTGTGTTTGATCCATCCATGGAAGTGGTAGGTTTCAAGGTGAGCCCATTTGGGTGTATTGTACCTCAACTTTTGAGGCTATTTTATATCTTTACAAGGAGATGACTCTTCCATGCAAAGATCTCTTCCATGGTGTTTGATCCATCCATNTCTTCCGTGCAAAGGCTTCCTACATAGTGTTTCTATCCATGGAAGGGGTACGCCTCATAGGTTTCAATATGGGTCCCAATTGATTGAATGCACCTCTTATTTTAGGCTAATTTACTTCTTTCCAAGGGAATGGCTTTTCCATTCAACGGCTTTCTCCATTGTGTTTGATCCATCCATGGAAGTGGTAGGTTTCAAGGTGAGCCCATTTGGGTGTATTGTACCTCAACTTTTGAGGCTATTTTATATCTTTACAAGGAGATGACTCTTCCATGCAAAGATCTCTTCCATGGTGTTTGATCCATCCATGGAAGGGATATGCCTCAGAGGTTTCATGGTGACCCCCATTTGGGTACATTGCACCTCTCCTTCTGAAGTTAATTGACTTATTTTCAAGGGAGTGGTTCTTTCATGTAAAGACTTCCTTTATTGTGTTTGATCTATCCATGGAAGGGATATGTCTCGTATGTTTCAAGGTGGACCCCATTTGGGTGCATCACACTTCTTCTTTCCACTAATTTAATTCTTTACAAGGGTGGCTCTTCAGTACAAAGGCGCTTACATGGTGTTTGATTGATCTATGGAAGGGGTATGTCTCGTAGGTTTCAGAGTGGGCCATATTTGGGTGCATCACACCTCTCCTTCCAAGGCTAATTTACATCTTTACAATGTTATGGCTCTTCTGTGCAAAGCCTTCCTCCGTGGTGTTTGATCCATCCATGGAAGGGATAATCTTCGTAGGTTTCAAAGCGGGCTCCATTTTAGTGCATCGCACCTTTCCTTCAGAGGATAATTTACTTATTTACAAGGGGCGAATTTTCTATGCAACGTGATATTTGGTACATGCATGGAAGGGATTTTGCATAGCCAAAGATGATACATAGACTAGATGAGACCTTGCATTGAAGAGGTGTCAGTGTATAGACGATAAGAAGGGTTGCATGGTAGAACCTTGATGCATAGGCGAGAAGAAGCCTTTGTATTCTAGAAGCCCTGATACATAGTGAAGATGAGGCCTTGCATGGCGAATGCCTTGATATATAAATGAGTAAGACCTCATATGCTGAAGGCCCTAATGTATATGCGAGATAAGGCTTTACATGGTGGAAGTGTTGATGCATTGGGCCCTGATGAATTGGTGAGATGAAGCCTTGCATGGCGGAGGCCCTGATATATAAACAAGATGAGAAGTTGCATGGCAGAGATGCTAATGCATAGGCAAGATGAAGCTTTGCATGGCAAAGGCGCTGATGTACAACCGAGATGAAACATTGCATGTCAGAGACTATGATGCATATGCGAGATTAAGACCTTGCATGGTGGAGGCCCTGATACATACGAGAGATGAGACCTTACATAGCGGAGGCCTTAATGCATACGCGAGATGAAGCTTTCGCACTTGGAAAGATAATAGTTGTAGCATTGGAGTCTCGTACTCCATGGATGAAGCCTTTTAAAGTCTTTAAAATAGATGGTTAAAATATATATACTATTTTCTCTGTAGAGTTTAAAATGTAGTGTAT
>CAIGRK010280109.1:0-12862 GCA_903798315.1 Fraxinus greggii | reverse complement strand
TCTATATACATTAGATCACAATCACAATATTGATTCAATTTTGAACACCTGAATAAAATAGATATTAAACAATTATAATACTCGGTAGAACTCAAGTATCAATCCCTGTGGATTTGACATTTCACTATATTACAAAACTTGACACCGTACAGTTGTGAAAATTTCACGTTGTATAAAACGCGTGACACAGATAGAGACGATTCTACTTCAAACGGGAATAACAGTTAAGTCAACATGTCGGATAATGTGATACAATGGTTCGAAAAGTTGTTTGAAGATATGAGAGACAGATTGGATCTGCTAGACACGTTGCTTGCTAACTTACGTGGGGAACACTCTAGAGATATTCCTAACATAAGGAGGCAAGGAAGGCGGGATCATTGAGCTGATTTTGCCAGTGAATGGGAAGTGGGTAGTGACATTAATGAGGATACATTCGTTGATGTGAAGTTAGGAAGAATGAGAGATAGAGGAGTTGGCATGAAAGGAGGGATAGAGATCTTGTTGGAGATGGTGTTGATAGAAGCATGGACAATATCAAAGTGACAATTCCTTCGTTCAAAGGAAGGAGTGATCCGAATGTATACTTGGAGTGGGAAAATAAAGTAGAATTGATATTTAATCACCACAACTACTCGGGGGAAAAGAAGGTAAATATTGTGGTGTTGAATTTACTGATTATGCTCTCATTTGGTAGGATCAAGTAATAACATCCAAGAGGAAGAACCGTGAGAGGCCTATTAATATATGGGAAGAATTGAAGATTATCATGAGGAAGAAGTTTGTGTCTAATCACTATTATATGGAGCTTCATAAAAAAATGCAAAGCCTCTACTAAGGTTCTAGGAGTGTGGATGATTATCACAAGGAGATGGCTATTGATATGATTAGAGTGAATGTTGAGGAGGATAGGGAGGCCACCACAGTCTACTTTTTGAATGGTTTGAATAGGGGTATAGCTAATATGGTAGAGTTGCAACATTATGTGGAGTTGGGAGATATGCTACATGTAACTATGAAGGTGGAAAGGCAATTGAAGAGGAAGGGGACAACTAGATATTCATTGGGTTCTTCGGATTCTAACTCTTCTTGGAAACTAAAGTGGGATAACAATAAATGTGATGCGGCTGTTTCAAAAGGTAGAACTGANGATAGGGAGGCCACCTTGGCCCGAGTTTTGAATGGTTTGAATATGGAGATAGCTAATGTGGTAGAGTAGGAACATAATAGCTATGAAGGTGTAAAGACAATTGAAGAGGAAGGGGACAACTAGATATTCATTGGGTTCTTCGGATTCTAACTCTTCTTGGAAACTAAAGTGGGATAACAATAAATGTGATGCGGCTGTTTCAAAAGGTAGAACTGAGCTATCGAAGGGAAGAGATGAAGTTGCTAGCAAAACTACACCTGTCTCCCAACCCCCTCAGATTCGGGAGATTAAATGTTTTAGGTACTTGGGATCGGGACATATCACTTCACAATGTCCAAACAAAAGGACTATGATCTTGCGCGACAATGGAGAAGTAGTGAGTAATAGTGATGGTGAATATGATGACATATCAGAATTGGAAGATGCTAGTGAATGTGAGAAAATGGAGTGCGTAGTGGGAGAGTTGTTGGTTACAAGACGAGCTCTTAGTGCTCAAATAAACGTAGATGACTTGGAGCAACAAAAGGAGAACATATTTCATACGAGATGCCATGTCAACAACAAGGTATGTAGTATGATTATTGATGGAGGTAGTTGCACCAATATGGCTAGCACTACACTTACTGAAAAATTGGGATTAACTATGCTAAAACATCCTAAGCCTTATAAATTGCAATGGTCGAATGAATGTGGAGAGGTTAAGGAGAATATGCGAGAGTTGGCGAGTTTCTCAATTTGGAGGTATCATAATGAAGTAATGTGTGATGTAATTTCTATACATGCCGGACATATCTTGTTGGGAAGGCCATGACAATATGATAGGAAGGTGATGCATGGTGGGTTCAAAAATTGATACAGTTTTACTAAGGATGGGAAATATATTACTCTTGCACCGTTGACACCATAACAAGTATATGAAGATCAAATCAAATTGAAAAGTGAGAAAGAAAAAATATTGAGAGACAAAGAGAGTGAGGTTGATCTTTTACAACAAGAGAACAAGAGAGAACATAGTGAGGTGGCTAAAAGTGAGAAAAAAGTAGAGTTACAAGAGAGGAAAAAAGAAACTTGTGCGAGGAAGGAAAATCAAACGTGAATTTCTTTGCAAAAGGGAGTAAAGTGAAGACGACAGTAGTTGAGAGCAAACCTATAATCTTGTTGATTTATAAGGAGTCATTCCTCAATCTTGAGGAATCTAATACACCCTTCCCTAGTTTGTCTACTTTTTTGTTGCAGAATTCGAAGACGTGTTCCAAGAGGACATGTATAGTAGGCTACCACACATTTAAGGCATTGAATATCAAATTGATTTCGTACCTGGAGCGTCATTCTGAACGGCTGACTTATCGGAGTAATCCCGATGAGACTATGGAACTTCAAAGGTAAATGGAAGAATTGACGAGCAAAGGGTATGCGAGGGAGAGTATGTCCATTTGCCGTGCTAGTGCTACTTGTGCTAAAGAAAGATAGAACCTAGAGGATATGTGTCGACTACAGGGCCATCAACAATATAACAGTAAAGTATCGTCATCCTATTACGAGGTTAGATGATATGTTGATGAATTGCATGAATCATAGATATTTAGTAAAATTCATCTTAAAAGTGGTTATCATGCCATTTGGACTTGCTAATGCACATAGTACATTTATGAGATTAATGAATCATGTTTTACGTACATTCATAGGTAAATTCGTAGTAGTTTACTTTGATGACATATTTGTATATAGTATGGATCTAAATGAACATATAAGCATTTAAGATGTGTGCTTATGGTCATAAGGCAAGAACAAATTTATGCTAACTTTAAAAAGTACACATTTTGCATGAAAAATGTTGTTTTTCTTGGTTATGTCGTTAGTGCAAAGGTTATTGAAGTGGATGAGGAGAAAATCCAAGCCATTAAGGAGTGGCCAACACTTAAAAAGCATAATTGATATAAGAAGCTTTCATGGGTTAACTAGTTTTTATAGGCGTTTAATTTGTTAAAGATTTTAGCATACTTGTCACACCACTCACGGAAATTATAAAGAAAAGTATAGGATTTCATTGTGGCATTGAACAAGAACATGATTTAATATTATTAAGGATGTGTTATGCACCGCACCGATTTTGTCACTACCCAACTTTAACAATACTTTTGAGATTGAATGTATATCTCAGGAATAGGTATTGAAGCTGTCTTAAAGCAGGAATGAAAGCCATAGCTTACTTTAGTGAAAAACTAAGTGGAGCAACTCTCAACTATCCTACATATGATAAGGAGTTGTATGCACTTGTTCGAGCTTTAAAGACATGGCAGCACTACCTATGGCCAAAGGAGTTCGTGATTCACACTGACCATGAGTCCTTCAAGCATTTAAGGGATCAAGGTAAGCTAAACAAAAGACATGCAAGGTGGATGGAGTTCATCGAGACAGTTCCCTATGTTATTCGGTATAAACAAGATAAAGAAAATATGGTNTATGATAAGGAGTTGTATGCACTTGTTCGAGCTTTAAAGACATGGCAGCACTACCTATGGCCAAAGGAGTTCGTGATTCACACTGACCATGAGTCCTTCAAGCATTTAAGGGATCAAGGTAAGCTAAACAAAAGACATGCAAGGTGGATGGAGTTCATCGAGACAATTCCTTATGTTATTCGGCACAAATAAGGTAAAGAAAATGTGGTAGCAAATGTTTTATCAAGAAGGGATAGCTTACGTTTGAACAAAAGGGCATGACATTTGAACTAGGAGATTGGGTTTTGGTACACTTGAGGAAACAACACTTTTCGGAACAAAGAAAGTCGAAGTTGCAGCTACGGGGAGATGATCTATTCCAAGTCCTTGAAAAGATCAATGACAATGCCTATAAATTAGATTTTCTAGATGAGTATAATGTTTCAACTACTTTTAACATCTCTGATCTTTCTCTCTTTGATGCAGATACATATTCGAGGTCAAATCATTTCGAAAAGGGAGGGGATGATGTGATCCATGATACGAGGGCAAGTCAGGGCAATGATCCATTGATTTTTGAGAAAGTGCCAGTGACTAGGTCGCGAGCGAAGTTGGTCAGAGAAGTAATGAAACTACTTACTCAAACTACGATAGACGAAACATCGATCACAACAAGTAAGGGGACCATTTTCATGTTAGGTTCGGAAGATGAAACAACATGGAGAAACTTGATTCAAACAATGGACGGAGGAGACGGAATAAGAGGACGTCTTCAAATGATCTATGCGATCGCGTAGATTTACACTATACGGTTGCATAGTACAATTTCGACTGCGATTTTTCCAAATTTCACACAATCTTCTATTTTAGTTAAAATTTTTGTATGGTATTTTTTTTTATCTTTAGGACTTAATTCCGTTTCTAGCTAGGTTTTACGGGTTCCTTATAAATATGACACATTCTATTTATTGTAAAACACACAATTTGAGAGATATTATTGTAAGGCCAATTGCTTTTTTCTCGTTCTTTATTGAAATAATTTTGAACTTATCAAGATTACTTCTTGTGGCGTTCAACAAATCGAATGAGATTCTTGAGTCTTCTAATCATGGGATCAACATATTGTCGGCGATTGTGTTTGTTCCCTGATTCAATATTTTTGAATCAAGTTTAAACATTGATTTCTTCACTTTCTTGGGTTGATCAATCTTGTGTGGATTTCGCAACTACCATTGCTATGCGAGTTCGACACTCTATTCATCATTATATTATTCGACAACGATCCCGTGTACTTATGGGTTTTCAAAAGATCAGATTGCATGACATGAGTGGGTTTACTTGATTTAAATTCTTAATTATAAACTCGACATGAATGGAAAATGTGAAGTACGTGCTCAAAATAAAATCATAGACTCCATTTCCTAAAGTTGAAAGAAAAACTTCATTGCTAGAACTTGTGCATAGTGATGTATGTGATTTACATATTACAAGTACATGCAAACTTAACTTTGTGAGATTGATTGATGATTTTTCATATGCAACACCAAGATTAAATGCATTAGAAGTGATAGAGAAGGGGATAAAAAGGGTTAACCCAGCTCAAGGCCCATTTCAAGCGTGGTGCTAATGCTCGACATAGTTAGCTCGACAAATATAGATGGATCATGTTTGGCCCATATTTATATTTTATTTATAATTGTTCGAATCACTTTTTATTCATATATTTCTTAAAACTCACAAGTTCTACCCATTTATCCACAATCATTTCATATATTTATAATTTAAATTAATTATAAACAACTCAAAATATGTGTGGCCCCCTCCTTAAGCTTTTGAAGTAAAATTGTATTTTGAATGTAGATACTAAGGCTAAGATCATGTTTGCTAAACTTAGAGACGGTAAAATTACTTAAAATTATTATTTTATTTCCAAACTTGTTTACATAGTTTTCCTTTACTTCTAAGTGCAGAAGTTATTTTTCCAGAAAGTAAGTAGTTCGGCTAAACTTGCAAAGTTAGCCAAACATTCACTTATTAATTTCCAACTTTGACTGATTAAAAATTATTTATTTAAAACTTAAACTTTTAAGCTTATCAAACATGCTCGTAGACTTCAACTATGAACAAAAGAATTATAATAGACTAATAGAGTATTAGGTAGAAACAATAATTGAATATTTCGATGCATGTCTAGACGTTTCATATGTTTAAAATTTAAATAGATACTTTCTCATACTAAGAATTCCATAATCAAGATATCATATGTTTTCCTTCATTATCATTTGGATGCAATATGTACGTCCTTCATTACCATTTAGATGACATTCCCTTCTATATGAAGGAAATTTGTGTAGTGATGAGATGAATGAATTCAAAATCAAGAGTGTAGATGTTGCCATATGGAAGGGTGTAAAAGAAGATATAAGGGAGAGTGTATATGTAGCGTGATTGTTACCAAAAATCTTCAAGATAAAATTCCATTGAGCAATTTCATATTCTTGGAGATTGAAAAAAGCTATAAAATTTTAATCCTACCTTCCATTTTTTTGCAAGCATTACATGCCATAACATGTTATGAGTTATCATATATCATGTTTAGATGATAGTTCTTTGGTTTAAAACAAGGAATATTTAGCAAATTATCACGTTGGTATATTGTTTCGAATTAATTATCGAACTTCTAATTTTGTTAAAAATTGATTATTCAATTCATGTTAATTAGTTTTGACTAATGTAAAAGTTGACATGACAATCTACTTTGCAAATAACTAGACTGTCATGTCATCTTTTCCATTAAGTCAAATTAACCAATATGTAAGGAGTAACAAAGTTGAATAAGTTTTAAGTTAAATTAATTTGGCACAGAATAAAGTTTAGTGACTAACATAGAAATGACTAAATAGCTAAAAATTCATTTTCTCCCTCGAGCAAAAATCCGATTCAATATATAAGCATGCAATTCCAAGCCTGCAATCACTAGATGATGAAAAAAAAAAAATTGTGGGATACACTAACAACCAAATCATAACACTTCACTAACAAAACATGAATTGATAATGGGATGAATAACATAGGTACAAAATTCAAATGCCGAAGAAAAACTATGTAACCCGTCAACAAAGGATATAAGTGTACAGGTGGACCAATCCTAGTAAATGGCCGGCCAAGGTTCGAAGTTTGAACCTACCCGACATGCCATTTCAGGTAGGCAGTTCCAGGCCTCGGTAGCCAGGTTTGTTGCCCTTGCCGCCTTTTTAAGAAAAATTTGGAAGAGCCCTTGGCTCTAAGAGATAATAATGAAAAGAAAAACAAAAATCAAGTTAAGATAAAAAAGAGTTATGACCTATGGTAGTCCCATCCCATCCACTACACACTCTTAAGAATTCGTTTAGCATGACTTTTGAAAAGTTAAAATGAGCTTTTAAGACCCAAAAGCATCTTTTGGATCGATTTCGCTAATTTTATGAGTGTTTTTGGTAGTTAGAATAGTTTTTGGAGGAAATTAGTCCAATGTGACTTCTTTTAAAAGTACTTCCGGAATAAGATACTCTTTTAAAAGTTAGTTTCCAAATAAAAATTAAAGTAACTTCCTCCAAAAACTCTTCTACATGAAACAAAAGCAAAAAACATGTGAAACGGGTCCTAAATAAGGCATACCAGCTAGAAAACTGTCCGAAACATCCATAACAATCATACTCATCATGCTAATTGGAATGAAAAATACAAGAGAATAAAGGAAATGGGCAGCCATGGCTAATATGCTTTCTGCAAAGAATAATGGCAACAGTTTCAAGACCTTTTCAAGATTCTTACATTTGATAGGACTACGGTCGATGTTCATTGTATAATTTCACAGCCTATTACAAC
Source organism: Fraxinus greggii (assembly GCA_903798315.1). Classification (NCBI taxonomy): domain Eukaryota; kingdom Viridiplantae; phylum Streptophyta; class Magnoliopsida; order Lamiales; family Oleaceae; genus Fraxinus; species Fraxinus greggii. Next base: position 5,404 of record CAIGRK010280109.1, on the reverse strand, counting down.
TACGTTGCTTCCATTGTTTTCATTTCCTATGAAAATTTTGTACGTAGATGCTTATGTAAAGTTGCAGAAATGAGTCTTAAATAACAATTATGATATAACCAAGAGGAAACCAACAATTTAGTGATAATTATAAGATAAAGGGGACTAAAACAGCAAGAATCAGGGTGATTCATAATCCCTATAATTAGCCTTTCTAAATTTGAAACCAAGCCATAAATGTTCCAAAGTACACATCCCTGTAAGCTAATTCAAATTAAGTTGAAAAAAGTTGCAAGACTCACAAAATTTAGATGATTCACTAAAAATATGATTTGGGAAGTATATCCAGAGTTGGAACCTGAAAAAATTCCTGTATCTGCTGTCATTTATATGCTAACCTTAAACTGCAGAAATGATTAGACTTTCTCATCAACATCAGAAGGTTCTGATAATCCTCCATGTTTTTGCTGGCTGCTTTTGGATATTGAATGGCTGCGCCTTTCCTTTCCCCCAGGTTTTGATGAGGCATTTCCATACCAGATCATTCCAACAACGGCAATGACCATGCCAAAAACTACTTGTAAATTAAGACCCTCTTTTCCGAAAAATAAGAACCCAAGAATCAATACGAGGATGGTTTTCATATGGCCAAGAACTTGAAATGAAACAGCTGTGAATCTGCCAATGCAGATGAACTGGCTGAGATTGGTACCAATTGCAATAGTGCATGAAAGGATAATGAACGCCTGCAGAAGAGAAGGCAAAACAAATAATGAGAAAACTAGCATTGAAACAGTGCCTTTGTGTCTAAACTATATAATGAAGAGGGAACAATAAGAGAAGGAAATGAAAACTTGGGAATGTTGGTGAAAGTTTACATAGTAATATGGGCTTACTAGACCCAAAACCCACTAGATACTGGCAAAATGAAAGCAGCCGAATTTGCAGTAATAGGAAAAATGTTAAAATACTTCAGTAACATGCCCAACCTAATAATATCTTGTCACGACCACTCCATGCTTCCATCTCCACGCAGTGTATAATCATATCCCAACCCTTCTCTTTATTTAAATTCCTAGACACAACTAAATACTCTCCAAATAAATTCATCTAATTTCAAATCACATGAAGCCGAATTTCTCATTTGCTGGCCCTTTCATCCAAACGCACTTCATCTGACTCCCATACACTCCCAAGTAAACCTTGAGTGGCGATGATTTTGTGACAGTATCCACAGGGAAAAACACCAGTTCTGAACAATTATTGCAACTTCCCTTCCAATAATTACCTGCACCTATACTCTCTTCTCCACCCTCCGACATCTCATCCCCAGAAATGTAAATTCAAAACTGTTCTTCATACCACTACCTGTTGATATCTTCCACGCAACTTACTACCAAAACCCATGAGGTGTGAAGGGGACTAGGTTGACTAGTTACAAAATTGTGGCAAAAGTGCTAATAACCTTCTGGTTAAACCATACTTAATAAATAATAGCAAAAATATAGCCCAGGGCAGCCCCAGCCCAATTACTTTTTCACGTTGGGAAAAAAAGATAATGAAATTTTCTTCTTTTACATATTAGCCAATCCTAAAAAAATTTTAGTCCAACCCTAGCTCCGCCCCTTTAACCATCCTTGATGAAGAATAGCAACACAAATAATTTGACATTAATTTCCATGGTTGTGGACCCAGAAAGTTTTTGAAACAGGATAAAAAGTTTTGACAGTAATAGGTATAGGGCAGCACTTAAAAGTAATAGAGGAAACTAAGCAACAACAAGATGCATTAGTGGTAACAATACATTATTTCTCCACAAGATCAAAACCTGAATTATAACAATGACATGTATATGGACATAACTCGTAGAAGCACTTACAAGAGATGGTTTATTAAAGTCAAAGGCATCAATTCTTTTGTTTGTCAACCGATAATCCAGAAAGGGTCCTAACAGCAAGAGAGATGCAGCCTGGACTGGTGCCGTGTGCCCCAGAAGATTGAAAGAACTAAGCGAGTACTTCCTTTGAAGGAAGTGAACATACTGTAGATGCATAAAAAGGATTATGAAATTGTCTTCAGTGACTGCAGGAAAATATCCACAAAAACATAAAAAAAAAGTGCAATTCAGAAATTCACTTTATAGAGGACTGCTATTGAGGCAAAACACGGCATTATTCATTTGAGGAAATATGATGTCTTCTACACAAGTATTTGCAGTTTAACTATTTTCAAAGTTGTGTTTAGATGTAGACCAGTTAACTTCTTGCGTAATGGAAATAGAAATCTAATTACCCTTCATATTAGGTAGAAACTTACATACTGTTGCATAGATGTACTCCAGACTGCAATAAATGCAGCAATGAACCCTTTGGAGTTGACACTCACATCAGTAACTGTGCAGACAGCAACACCAAGGAGAACAATAGAGATACTAAGTTTTGTGTCTCTCGAGTATCGAATCTTGTCAAATACAACTTCCAATAAGCAGGATACAGGGATCATAGTCAACTTGGCAATCTGAAAGTAATATGTTAATATTAACTTGGCATAATGTTATTAAATTGATGAAAGAGAGCCAATCATTCTCTCTGTTTTTCCCCTTTTTTTCCCAGATGGAAGATGGCCAAATAGGAATGCATCAGAATTACCTGATAGAATCCCACTGAGTTCCACATTAGACTGATATTCATCCCAACGATAGAGAAATTTGCAAATAAGACAAATTTCAAAAGCTCTGGAGTAGGTAGATGAGAAGGTTGGATGTATCCTAGCCCCCTAAGAACAACCGTCATCAATGTTGTTGTAGCAAAATGCAAACCAGTCAATGTTGTAGCTGCAAAGATTTTTTTAACAGAAGAATTAAAAAAGTTTCAAAATAATAATGCAAGTATCAAAACAGAAGAACTAAGAAATATGACAGCAAAAACAACTATTATTAAGTCAGACAAGAAGAAATCCATTATCATTACACTGACAGGACTGTTATTGTAATTTTCTTCTCCCTTCCTGCAGATCTATACAATTTTATGACAATAAACTCATTGCCAATTGCTAAACTTATGTGGTTTAAAACCTGTGGTTTTAACTAATTCCACCATGTAACTAATCACTTAATTCCGTTGGCGGTTGGCTGAACCAATAACTCTTTAACATATACAATTATTCTCCACTGGTGCAGGTAATTACTTCTGCACACAAGCAAACGCCTCAATCAAGTGGATTTAAATCTGACATCGGCATAGATTTCCCATGTTACAGCTCAAACATTATGAAATCTTATGCTCTGACAAATGTATTGGGGTGGATTTGTCCATCTAGTATGTATACTCTTTTGGGAATTTTGGGCAGTGAAAGATTCAGAGCCCTCAAAATCACATAAAAGTATTTACTTCAAATGCACTTCCAAATATGTTATCAATTAGTTTAGTGGGATTCTTCTGCAAACCCATCCATAGATGAGATTCAAGAATCCCTCAGATCAGCCTCAGAAAAACACAACTTTAACTTCTATTAAAGATGAAACCATAAAACATTGGGAAGCACTGAACCTGTTTCCATCACTTAGTATATGTATATAACAAGATTTAATAATATTATTTCACATTATCTCAAAAAAATTGACTAAACTACACAACTTAATCAACAAAGAATTCATTATATGTATATTAATATCCCTACTAACCAACTGCTAATGGAACTCTGTTCATAATGAGCTAAGCAGCTTACAAATCATCCATATTGATTTTGTTTCCATAAATCGTGTTGAGAAATTTACCAAAACTGAAACCGTAATTAGCCATTAATGCCTTATTGACAATAATGATTCCAACTGAAGAGACTACGTTGAACATCCATGCAGCGGCATCCAATGCAGCCTTCTTATCAGCTCTGTTGGAAGGCGCCATTTCCTTAGTTATTTCTGTTACGGCTGCCCAAGTGTGAAATTTTTACCCTAGAGCACTGAAAAGATATCCTCACACCTATGCATCCAATCCAAGATTTTTCCTCTAAATCTCCTGCACAATGATCATTCATCTCTTTATTTGTCAATTAGAAAGTAAATAGCATATGTGAAATGTATAGCATCAGTAAATGCACATTTCCAATAATAAGTATTTACCAAAAAAATTAAATCTTTATATACCCGAATTGTCAATATACAAACAAAACTTATCCAACAAATTTAGTCAGCATTCAATTTCTAAACAAATGACACAGTAAAAAAGAAATAGTTAAACAACATCCATCACACTGATTCAGTAAAATAGGCCATAATTTACACTGATGGCTAAACAGATCCTAAGATGTTCATATCAACGGCAATAAAACAATCAATTTTCCGAAAATTCAAGCACAATAACACTGTTCCATTACAAGATCCAAAATCTCAAACCCAGTTTTATCAGATCACAATTAATTCCCCAAATTCCCTTCCATTAATCAGCAAATTACAGATCTATCCAAACAGCAGCAATAATTCAACTAAATTCTCCACACATTCACAATTTAACATATATACACACAACGATGATTGTGAGAATGGTTAAAAAGTACAAAAGGGAAGTCTCTAACCGAAATGATGGTGACTTTTGGTGTGAATTTAGTTTCTTTCAGATCCTCAACATAGAGCTAATAATCAGTCATATGTTGCTTCATCTGATGAGTGTGTAAGTATATATGAGCGTATATACGTGTATATATATGCGCAGTGAATTTGGACGAGATCATGGAAATTTATTTCGATTGAAATGAGAGGGAAGGGAATTAACAGTTAAATGGATTTTCTTCAGCTAATTTTAATTTTCCTTTTTTATTTTTTTTTTAAATTTATAATATTCAGATAAAAATTGCATTTTTTTTGTTCCCATTCTATTGACTGAGTTATAAGTTGATTCTCAATTATAAAAAGGAGCAAGTTGGTTATCACTCTTTCAAATTGACGAGTCGTTCGTCTGAATCTTTTGTTAAATTGATTCTCACATTACTTTAATTGTTCTTGAAGTCTTCAAGCTTTACTTATTACAGCATTTATGTCTCTAACTTTTTATATTAAATTTTTATCTTTAAATTATCATTAATTATCATATCTCACTGTTTATCATGATTTCTGTCAAAATATTTAATTTTCATTCAAGGGAATAATATTTTGTGGCACTTTTGTATTTACTTTTTTAATATAATGGACAAATAAATCTTTTCACACTATCTCAACAAATTTTTTGGATGCAAATTGTTAACAGATGATGTATGCTAATTAATGGAATGTTTAAGCTAACAATTTGATGAAAAATCTAAAAACATAAGTATTACAATGAGCAAGTCTCAATGACTATGAGTAAAAAAAAAATTTGAAACATTATCTGTTAAAATGGGGGAAGTTGGTACTTTATGATAGAGAAAGGAAATAAAGGAACATAAATTAATG
>CAIGRK010280045.1:0-15601 GCA_903798315.1 Fraxinus greggii | reverse complement strand
TGGATATGATTAAATCTTTTTCACAATTTAAGATAAACATGATTAGATAATAAAATATTATATTCTTTTGCTAGTTATCTTAAAAGCACATTATTAAGTAATACAAAAATACATATTAAATACGTTTCTTTGAATTGAAATAACTTGGGCTTAACTCATATGAACTTACATTTTATCGAATCCAATTTACGTTATTTAATGTGAGCTACAAAATGTGTTGATATACTTTTTCCTTCTCCTTCAATATTTAAATATTTAGCCAAAACTAAATAAAATAAATGGACCAAACAATCATATTATCTTATGAATTTTATTATGGCTAACAAGACTAAGATGTAAAAGGATTTCTATTTTCTAAAAGATAAATGATAACATAATAAATTAAGTCTCTCTATTTAAAAATAAAAAATAAAAAATTGGAGTGTTACAGTATTGAAATAAGGCTGTGCCACTTTCACTTCAATCGATTACTGTTTTTGAATAATGATGCTTCATTCCAGGGTGTGAAAGAAAGTTTATTTCTGGGGACATTTGTTTTAGGTAGGCCCAGGGATCAATAATTAGTCGAATGACCACCCATGTCTTGCAAGATAAGACTCTAGTTCTAGTTTTCCTTTTTCTACCGGTTGAAGATTGAATTAAAAGATGGGAAATGAGTTGTGTAATATTTTTGTGCCTTCTGCCTCTCCAATTAATCCTGAGAACTACTTTCAATTTCTTTAGTATCAAAGTTGCAAGGTATAGCTACTAGTTATATGTTTAGGACTTCGAGAAGGTTCTAGAGATGACTACTTACCTTACTTTTATAAACTGATTATTATAAGTTATGCACTCGAAGCGAACATAAATTTCTCTAGGAATTGCCAACATTTTAGGTTGTCCAGATAGTATTGTAAAGGCTGATTCTGATTATTTCGGGTAGATGATCTATTTTTCAGATGTGTCTTTCAGAAATTGTCTGCCATTCAAGTGGTTTGGCTAAGTTTCCTTTAAGGATTCCTCTTTCAGTTACAACTTTACGTTATTTTCATTTTTTCGGGTTTTGTTTCGCCAATCTATTCTTACACGGTTGCAATCTGATACAGATCCGAAGTTCTGAGTGTTGTTATTCGCCCATCTAATCAACTCAAGATTACTTTCTTAGAGGTTTGTGAAATACAATTATTTACTTTATCGGTCAAAATTTGAAACATAATCTAGAACTTTTTTGCATCTCAAATTATTTTATTGAATATTTTGCTTATGTTGTTTGAGTGTAATTCAAGTAAATTGAGTTATTATTAAAATTTAAAATGTTTTCTCATGGCTGACTAATTTGTTGAGAATTGAGGTTGAGGTACTTAGTTATCATATTTCCTTTCAAAACCTAGTGCACGCTTATTATTTATATTGCTTTTCCGATAAAGATGCACTGCCCTGAATAGTAGGGCTCCATGTATCATCTAATTCTATAGAGAATTTTGTTTTCCCAGTTTCTTTATGAAATAAACTTATTGACATGGATTTAAATTCTCATTGTCACTAGGCATTGGTTGTTTCTAGAACCTTGCTTCTTTAGGTTAAAAACACGAGACACGATTTTCTCTTCAGACGTGAAAAGAATGGAAAAGGAACACATTTTGGTGCAATTTGTGACATTTTATGGGTGGTCTTTTAAGTGAATTTCAAGGTTAGAGTTAAAAGAAAAGAAAATGGAATTATATACACATATAGCCCCTGTTTGACAACATTATTTCAGAGCTCTTTAATTCTCATGTTCATTTTCAACCTCACATTTACAGAATAAAATATTTTACATGTAAATCCAAAATTTTTCCGTACTTTTTAACCCCACGTTCTCCAAAAATCACTATTCAAAAATCTATTTTCTCAAAATAATGCCCATCAAACAGGGGCATAGTAACATGACGTGGATAATGTGGCTAAATACATCCGAGAATATATACACACATAGTAACATGATGCGGATAGGGTGGCTAAGACACCCAAAACCTAGCCAATAATGAACCAGGAGAGTACTCTCTCAAGACATAGTTATTGATGAGACTAAGACTAGGAGAAACTGTTTGTTAAAACTTTCAATGAGTAATTTGAAATCCAAAGGTTTTCAGTACAACTAAGACAGAATGCATAAGATGTCCCATTAGTCATGGTAAGATTAATGATGATATTAGAGTAGCTAAATCGATAATGTTGTACGTAATAGTTATTGTTTTAGTTATTTAGTTGAGATGTGATAGATATGATTATAGTTGGTTAAATGAAATGGGGAAGAAGAGCTGCAATGATTCCATCTGATACAAAGATATAGAGGTTAAAACACAATTTCTGTAGTATGGTTATTCACAATTATCTTTACGGTAGTGACTGTTGGACCATTAAAGGACAAAACTTACATAAGATGAACAAGGTGGAAATGAGGATGTTTAGATGTATATTTGGCCACACTAAAGTAAGATAAGAAATGAGAATTTATGCTATCAGTTGAATATCTGAGCATAAATTACGGGAACAGCAATTTAGGTGCTTGGAACATATCTCGTGTATAACAAAAAAAGGCTCCCATTCACAAAAGTGATGCAATCCCAGTAAAATAGTTCAGAAGAGGTAAATACCCAATTACTTTCCAGTGCCTTGCACATAGCATCTTACCAATATGGTCATTTTTTTACGAATGCACGTATTTAATGTTGAAAATATCTCATGTTATCTGTATATCCGTGACCATTTTACTTGGTAATTAATTTTTGACTGTTTAGGATCACCTTAAACAGGTTAGATTCTAGATATTTATGTGTATACTTCCCTGTTCATGATGATTATCTTTTGAAGGTTTCATCCCCTAAGATATTCTTGAATTTGCATTAACATTGGCCCATCAGGAAGTTGGTTTTGAAAACAGAAGGGCGTTGCTCACTTTGGCCTTGCGTCAGAATTTAATTGTTGAAAAACTGTGTTCGTATGTTTGTCATTGTCTAATGTGGCCCTCTAGAATTATAATTGTGACCTTCTGTTTTAAGACATGCATGATTGACTCCACATAGAAAAGCTGAATTTCTAATGATATAAATATCCGCTGCTTGTGAATTTGGCCACTCTCACGGGGAATCTTCCAGTCATCAGTGTTACAATTCGACAAGATAATAACACTAATATTCCTGCTATCGAAAGAAGCTATATTGTTCATTCTAAGAGACAGACAAATGAGTGAAAGACTATTTGTTGTATCAGCATTACCATGGGTTAAACTATATGGTACTACTGCCAGAGAAAGAAATATTTATTTAGTGGTTATAAAGCAAATTCGCCATTCAGTTACTGGAATTTTTACCTTTTTTTTTTTTTTAAACTTATTTTATAAGATATTTTCCTAAATTTTATATTCCAAATTTAGGAAATTGGGCTTTTGATGTCTATGATCTGTTTTGGACATGCTCGCATGTTAAAACATTAAAGAATATGAACAATAAACATGCTAGATTGACGTGTAGTAGTGCCTGGGAGGCATCTCTCAAGTTTTGAAATGTAAAAAATATATAAACTATGAAATGTCACATGGCACATCGGACACATTTTTGAGTACAGAACAGCAACACGCTGTTCCAATAAGGGAGTGTCAATGTTTCATAGGTTCATTGCTTTGACAAAAGTCCAAAGTTCAGCCATTGGATTACCATCTTTTAGAGGCTGGAAATTTGTATTCTTGAATCAAAACACACTAGCTTTGTTCCATTTATCATCTTATTGTGAGTGATTGTGATCTGGACAGGCCAAAGATATTGCTGATTTGGGTTCACTAAAGGAGGCTGCTAAAATATTTGTCCCAGGTAAGTTGACCTGAATACTGTTTCCCTCTCAAAAGAAAGCCTCAATCTTCGTTTTGTTTCACCTGACTTGCGCTTCCATTGAAATTATGATTTGTTCAATAATATAATACGAGGCAGGTGGGGCAACTCTGTACTCAGCCCGCACAATTAAAATAAAGGAAGAAGAAGGTTATAGGTATGTTTATGCTCAAATACCATGAATCCACCTGGCTATATCATTATCAAACTCTTTTTCTTGCAGCAGTTGATAAATTTATTATGGACATTGTTTCATTTTCATATCAACAGTTAACAGTAATCCAATTTGTACATTCATCTATGGAAAAGTAAGCTTATAGCTATGCTTTTGTTCATTTTTATAAGTTGTTTAGTAGAGTAGAAGTGAACGTGCCTATCAACATAATAATTAAGAGAAACTAAATGAAAGAATTGTTATATCTCGTCGTTCAAGCACTCATGTTTTCTTTCTCTTTTTATCTTTTTGGTTGCGTTTACCATAGCCTCTGTGAAGGTATCATGTATTTCAGGACTAAAATGTCACAAAGTATCATAAGTGACCCAATATGCTTATGTAATTTCAGAGGAAGTGAGATCATGCTCTTCTAATGATCTCTCTTGTATGGATTGACTTATTTCAGGAATTATTACTTTTACGAGTTTGGTAACGACAATCAGCATGTTGCACTAGTAGCTGCGGTTAATGGTGGAAAGGTACACATATCTATGTTTTTCATTGATTTTGATTACATTTATTGCTCAGCCAAAATGTTATAAGATGTGATCCTAGCAGAACATGTTAAGAGTGGAGAGGGGGAATAAAATTACAATTCAAATAGAGAGTTAGCTATGCAATTCAAATATTTTAGCAGTTCGATATGTATCTTTTCCACTTGGAGAAATAATTGTTTAAGCTTTCTTTTGTCTTTCTATGGTTATTTTCTTACGGTAATAATCACTCAAGTCTCTAATGAGTAACCAGTGGTCACTTTGTAAAAAAAAAAAAAACATTAAATCCTGGTGGCACTATCAAGTGCCAACATGTTATTAAATGACGTTATTTATTGCCATGTAGGATTTAATGTTAACTTTTAGCCGAGTGACCATTATCATTAGAAACTTAAGTGATTACTACCGTGAAGAAAATAACTTCAGAGATCATTTGTATACATAATTAAAATTTCGGTGACCATCGGTCTAAATAACTCGTCATTCTGTTGTAAGCTTTTATATATGAGGACTTATTTTCGCTTATATATGCCTTATTAAGGCATTTATAGCTGGAGCGACTGCACCCCATAATAAATGGAATGATGATGGCATGCGACTTCGATCTGCTGCAGTGTCACTGACAGTTCTTTGAAAATTCTTTGGGTGGGTTTAAAATTCACATGCACATTCATTTCTTACCACAAGAGCAACATGAAGATGTTCAATAAAAGATATCGAGCTATAACAAAGCCTGGATTTTGTAAAGCCTCCAATCCTGCAGTTGGGAGTTGAGCTGTGAATAAAATCCATAAGTATGGCGCAACTAGTAGTTCAGTTCGGAGAATTTTTGCCTCAGATCTACAGACGACTTACGAATACCTATATGTATTGTCAGTATTCTTTTATGGCAGATGTTTGGGCAATGTAGTAACTTGCTAAAAGATTGATGAGAGTGTTTCTCGAAACTGTGTACCAGCAGGTTACAATGGTTTTTTAATTACCATATTGACTTTGTTTTTTGCTTTTTACAGGAAGAAATATAGATTATATTGTACTTTTAAATTATTCCTCAGCAACGTTGCTAGCATTATGGTGAGCACAATTGCTTAGCTTATGCTCAAAAATGCTATTATGTCAAATCTAATTAAATATGGGGACCTTCCCTACTTTTTGTAACATCAATACCCGAAAGCATTTCTCCTCTTTTTCACGAGTTATAATATGTGGGACTTCAAAAATATCTAAATATTGAAGAGGAAATTGTGATGGAAATTTTCTTTACTAACTAAAGTTGAAAAGCCCACTATTCAGAACTTAAAGAAAAATGTTCAATAATTTTTAATGCCTCATAACTAATTGAATTTGTCATGCGAAAAATGATTCAAGAGGCATTAATCCCTCAAATGAGCACCAGAAACCACATTTTTTAATTATGGAGTCAATATCTGAGGATTCGTTTATAAAAATTACCACAAGTGCTCAATAACCTGTACACATCCTCAATTTTCTGACTACATTGTCCTTCATTCAATATTTTACCCCAGTTTCCAAATTGTCCTAGTTGATTTAAACAAATCAAAAGAAGTACTATATTTTGAAGCCATTATTACTACGGTTACAGTGCTTCGATGCCATTATCTTGTAGATTTATTGGACATAATTTTGGCATATGCATGAAGTATAAATTTTGGATGGAACAGCATTGAAAATGTACTTCTTTTGCTCCTTTTTTTTTTCCTGCGGTGGATGAGTTGAATGACGTACACATTCGATGACACTGCGTTGAAAATGTAAGGTACTGATGCAAATCTTTGTTGAAGAATACACAAGTCATTACATGTTTATGTTCATTCTCGATCGCATGGGTCATTTGATGTTGGCATCTGAGAGTTTAGAAATAGGGTTTGTCCATATATTGTACATAGAAATTTAACCTTCCATTGGATGGTCTCGTCCGAAAAACTGATGTACGTTCGACGGTACTGTGTTAACAATATTATATATGACACTCATGAGTGCAGTCGTAGTAGAATGCAACGGTCATTACATGTTTATAGTCATTGTCAATTGTACTGGTCATTTTGTGGTGATTTGGTGTTGGCATTCAAGAGGGCGAACGCTGGCAATATGTCTGGTGCTAAAACATAATTTGACTATTAAAAGCAGGGCAAATGGCTAGAAAGCCATGTTGATATGCAATGAAAATAATTCGAAACAGGGTTCGTCTATAGATGGTCCTAAGAAGTTTTACCGTCCATCGTTGGAAGTTTGTTGTGGTTGAATAAATGTTGCACACATTCGAAGATCTTGGACACTAGGGAAAAAAATTGTCTTTAGTGTTCGTCCATTAGATCGGCTCGGATGGTCTTCCCGAATTTTATCAATCCCATTGTAATATTTATTAATTTTGTACAATAGTTCTAATGGTATGCATTCTCGTTGTATGATCATTTATTGCTCCATATGTTGGTATAGGAACGATACCAAAAACGTACGTCTGTCAAGTTAAATAAAATTTATTTGTTTCAAGCCCGGTTGCATCGAAATGGAATTCGAATACTGGGTTAATGAAGAAAATCATTTTGACATCCAGATCACACAAGTTGCAAATTGGAAACAATTCGGATGGATTGTTTGTCCTAATTGGCGAGCACACAAAATTTAGTAGATCTTTCTTTCGTAGTATCTTTAAGACGGCAAAGTCGAAGTTGTCCGGTAAGCTAGTGCAAGAATTGATTCCAAGGAAAATAAGGTGCAACAAGTGAAAACATGGATGGTTTATATTCGATGGGCTTACACCTTGATGATCCATCGGAAGTCAAGAAGGCTTTCATCCTACAATTTGGAAAGGAAGAAGGCTTTCGTACAGAAAGAAAAGGAAAAATAAAAGCGATCTTTGTGCAAAAGACAATGAAATTATGAAGGCTTTCATGGAAAACCGGTCTTTGATATTTCTGGTTTACAAGGAATCATTCCTTAATCTTGAGGAAACTATCCAAATCTTCCCTAGTTTGACTATTTTGTTATTGCGGAAATTTGTGAACATGTTCAATAAGGAGATGCCTAGTGGATTGCCACCAATTCGAGGCATTGAACATCAAACTGATGTTGTAAATGGAGTTGTTATTCTGAACCGACCATCCTATAAAAGTAATCCTGATGAGACAAATGAGCTTCAAAAACAAGTTGAAGAGTTGATGGACAAAGGGTAAGTGAGGGAGAGCATGAGTCCATGTGCAGTACCAGTGCTACTCGTGCCTAAAAAGGATGGGATGTGGAAAATGTGCATGGATTGCAAGACAGTCAACAATATAACGATACAGTATCGCATACCTAGGTTAGATGATATACTTGATAAATTACATGGATCATATACTTTTAGTAAAATAAATCTTGAAAGTGGCTATCACAAAATTAGAATGAAAGAAGAAGATGAGTGAAAAATTGTTTTTAGACTAACTATGGGTTATATGAGTGGTCAGTTAAGCCATTTGGATTTACTAATACATATAGTACTTTCATGAGATTAATGAACCATGTTTTGTGTGCATTCATAGACAAATTTTTAGTAATTTATTTTGATGATATTCTAGTATTAGCGAAAGTTTAGATGAGTATATTAAGCATTTGAGATGTTGTTTATTGTTTTGAGACAAGAACAATTATATGCTAATTTTTAGAAGTGTATATTTTACATGAAAAAAAGTGGTTTTTCTTGGTTATGTTGTTAGTACAAAAGGTATTGAAGTTAAAGAGAAGTAAAAGCCATCAAGGAGTGGCCAACACCTAAAAGCATAAATGAGATAAGAAACTTTCATAGTTTAGTTAGTTTTTATAGGTTTGTACACTTGCCACACCAATCACCAAGATTATAAAAAAAAGTGTTGGATTCCATTGGGGCATAAAATAAGAAAGTGTTTTTAATACTATTAAGGATATGTTGTGTTCTACACCCGTTTTATGAATATTTAACTTTAATGGAACTTATGAGATTGAATGTGATGCTTCAGGAATATGAATTGGAGCCATTTTAATGCAGGATAGGTGATTAATAGCTTTTTTCAGTGAGAAATTAAGCAGGACAATTTTAAATTATCTAACTCCCAACACTACCTGTGGCAAAAGGATTTTGTAACCCATACCAACTATGAATCATTGAAACATCTAAAGGGTCCAGGTCATGCTAGATAGAAGTAGTAGTATATTGAGACGTTACCTATTTCATTCGGTATAAATAAGGTATGGAGAACATAGTTGCTGATGCATTATCCCGAAAATATGTACTTCTTTAAGTGCCAAATGATTGAATTTGAATATGTTAAGATACGTATGCAAATGGTGCAGATATTTCTAACATATATATGTGATGTTATAAATGTGCAATAGATAAATTTTATAAGCATGATAGTAACTTGTTTAGGGAAAATAAATGGTTTGTTTAATTTCTTCGTGTGTGAATTGTTAGTGCATTATGCACATGGTGAGGGTTTGATGGAGCATTTTGGTGTTATGAAAATTTTAGAAATATTGCATGAGAACTTTTATTGGCATACAATGAAAAAAAATGTTAATCGCATTTGTAGTAGAATCATTACTTTTAAAAAGGCCAAATCTAAAGTTTTACTATGAGGGTTGTATACACCCTTACTCTTTCCTAGCGAGCGATGGCTAGATGTGTATATGGACTTTGTGTTAGGGCTGCTTTGACTACAAGGGATAGAGATTCTATATTCATGGTGGTGGATAGGTTTAGTAAAATGACCCATTTCATGAAACAGATGATGCCACGAACATAGCTGATTTATTCATTAGCAAGATGGTGCGACTACAAGGTATACCTAGGAGTATTTTGTCTGATAGGAATTTTAAATTTCTTAGCCACTTTTGGAGGGTTTTGTGGGGTAAGTTGGGAACTGAGCTTTATTTTCTACATGTTACCGCAAACAGATAGACAAAATGCAAGAAATGTACTATAACGGTCCAAAATGTATGAAATCCACCAAATCTCTCCAAAACTCCTATAACGTACTAAAGGCTCCGAAATTTTTCAAAACTTGACAAACTATACCAAAATTCCCTAATAATGTTAATCGCATTTGTAGTAGAATCATTACTTTTAAAAAGGCCAAATCTAAAGTTTTACTATGAGGGTTGTATACACCCTTACTCTTTCCTAGCGAGCGATGGCTAGATGTGTAAATGGACTTTGTGTTAGGGCTACTTTGACTACAAGGGATAGAGATTCTATATTTATGGTGGTGGATATGTTTAGTAAAATGACACATTTCATGAAACAGATGATGCCACGAACATAGCTGATTTATTCATTAGCAAGATGATGCGACTACATGGTATACCTGGGAGTATTTTGTCTGATAGGAATTTTAAATTTCTTAGCCACTTTTGGAGGGTTTTGTGGGGTAAGTTGGGAACTGAGCTTTATTTTCTACATGTTACCCACAAACAGATAGACAAAATGCAAGAAATGTACTATAACGGTCCCAAATGTATGAAATCCACCAAATCTCTCCAAAACTCCTATAACGTACTAAAGGCTCCGAAATTTTTCAAAACTTGACAAACTATACCAAAATTCCCTAACTATACTAAAACACTTAAATTGTATCATAACGGGCAATATGTTGGTATCTTGCAAAAATTACCAAAATACACTAAAATGTACCATGACTTTACCAAAATGCTCCAAAAATACCATATTATTCAAAAAATGCCAAAATGTTTCAAAATACTTGAAAAGTTCCAAAAACTGCCACAATGTTTAAAGTATACCAAAACACTACAAAATATTTGAAATGTACGGCCAAAGAGCACGAAATTAGCAAATCGATAAAATATGTTCTAAAATACACCAAAATATACAAAATGGACTAAATTTACCGAAATGCACCAAGATGTACCAAAACGTGCCAAATTGTACCAAAATTGCCAAAAACTTGCCAAAATATACCAAAATGTACAAAATGTACCAAAATGGTAAAAAAAATAAAACCAAACGGTCAAAATGTACAATACCTAGATAAGATGTACAAAAACTCGACAAAATATTCCATGATTCTCCAAAATGCATCATAACTTGCATAAAATAATCTTAAAATATGCCTAAATGTACAAAATTTATAAAAATGGGCAAAAATGTGTAGCACCAAATCATTACAAAAAACAAAAATGTGCAAAATATACCATAATGTGCCAAAATGTATGAAGTGTACCGAGACTCGCCAAATATTCAAAAATGAGATAAATAAACCAAAACACTCCAAAATTTAAAAAATTGTCCGAAATGTGCGAAATACATTTAAAACACGACAAAATGATATGCGCCAAAATGCTCCAAAGTGCATGAAATGTATCAAAATGTAAAAAGTGCACCAAAACGCTCGAAAATGTACCACAATGTGCCCAAATGTTGTAGAATGTGAAAAAATATACCAAAATATGCTAAATATACCTCAACATGCTAAAAAATAATGTGAAATGTATAAATATAATGAAATGTACCAGGACGCTCCAAAATGTGACATAAATAGACCAAAATGAACAAAAAAATGTGGTTGAATTTATCAAAATATTTCCAAATGCATCAAAATGTGCCATAATGTACAATAATGCATTATGATATACCAAAATGCATGAAATTTACAAAAATATTCGAAAAATACCAAAACCCTCCATAATGTACCAAGAATGCGAGAAATGTATGAAAACAATCCAAAATGAAACAAAACTTGCGAAAGATATATCTAAATATGTGAAATATACCAAACTAAGCTAAAATGTAACATAATACACTAAAACATTATAAACTTTGCCAAAATGGACAAAAACATTTCGGTACACTTCGTGAATTTTGGTTTGTTTTCCTGCATTTCGGTACATTTTGAATATTTTGGTTTGTTTTCATGTATTTGACTATATTTTTTACATTTTGATCATTTTCATGGTTTTTGTCACATTTACGACATTTATGGCCGTTTATGTATGTTTTGGCACATGAAGCATATTTATGAACATTTTCATGCAATTTGGAACACTTTGCACATTTTGCATTGTTTACGAGTGTTTGCTACATTTGCCCAATTAGAATAATTTTTGTACTGTTTGGTACATTTTGTTAATTGAAGTATGTTCTAGTTTAGTTTGCGAGTTTGCGCCTTTTGGTTCGTTTCTCGTATTTCAGTATATTTCGTATATTTTGATTCTATTTCGTATGTTTAGATACAGTTTGAACAATTTTGTATTTGATATTTTTGGTATATTTCATGCGTTTTGGATAATTTTCGAGTGCTTTGTTACATTCGTGCAACTTGGATCATTTTGGTAAGTTTTGACCATTTCAAACATTTTGGATCAATTTCATACCTTTTGGTACATTTCTCACATTTTATATCGTATTCATACGCTTCGGTACATTTTTTGCTTTTTGGTTCATTTCATGAATTTTTCTAATTTTTCTGAATTTATGATCTTTTGGTTACATTTCATGCATTCCAAAAAGTTTTGTGCATTTTGGTACACTTACCCCTATTTTTTTTTTTTTTTTCATTCTTGTATTTTGGTACATTTTGTACATTTATGATCGTTTTCATGCATTTTGGTAAATTTTGCACATTTTTGTATGTTTTTGTATATTTGTTTGGACATTTTGTGAATTTTGTATCCGTTCTTACGTTTTGATGTATTTTGTGCATTTTCCGTTTCATACATTTTGGTATATTTCGTGCATTTTGGTTCTTTACCGTACATTTTGATACATTTCATCCAATTTTGTCCGTTTTCCTACGTTTTGGTAAATTTCATAAAAAATTTTGCGATCATATGTTTAGGTATATTTTGCATGTTTTGGATTGTTTCCAGGCATTTTGTTACATTTAGACATTTTGGTTCCTTTTCAAATGTTTCGATATATTTTGCACATTTCGATCATTTTCACTTGTCTTCGATTATTTTCATGCATCTTGGCACGTTGCATGTATTTTTTTTTATCGTTTTCGTATGTATTGGAACATTTTGTTCATTTCGGACTTTTTCTTGCATCTTGATACTATTCGCAAATTTTCGTTCGTCCCCTTTCATTTTAGTGCATTTATCGTATTTTGATTCTAATAAGAATCATGGGACGAAGGCCGGCTAGGATACGTTGATTGTAGAAGAAGGACAAATGACAAGATCACAAGTAAAGAAGATCAAGGAAGTCATAGGATTACTTAAACAAGTTACATGGGCCAATACTTCGGTTTCAACAAGAAAAACATCAAATTTAATGTTGGGCATGGAAGAGGAACCCCAATTGTTGAACTTGATTCAAGCAAATGAAAATGAAGACCTGCCGGATAACTATAATGTCGCTTAGTATAAAATGGGATACTATCGTATGTACTATTCCCGGAACAAAGAAGTGGAATTTTAGTTTTTTTTCTATGCAGTCACAGGAGTTATAACTATGAGGTTGCATAGTTAATTTTCTGGATGCGTTTTTCAGATTTTTCCTAGAAGTTTATTCTTGGTAGAACTCTTGTTATAATATCTTTTGGATATCTTTTTTTTATATAATTTCGTTTTACTTAGGTTCTTATAAGTTCCTTAAAAATAGGATTCATTATTTTCATTGTAAAAGGAGGAAGACATTTTATTGAGAGAATTAATAAAGCAAGATTTCCTTTCTTCTTGTTTTCCATTGAACTTAATTTCGAACTTATCAAAGATTTCATCTTTGTGGTGTTCAACAAATTCATAGCAATGTTCATAGTTTTTGTAATTGAAGGATCAAGTTCGTCCATAACTTTGGTTCCTTGATTCAATAAATTATTGGGTCAAGCTTCAAATCGGGATTTTAGCTTTCTTGGGTTGTGATTCAATCTTTTGTGGGTTTCGGAGTTACTATTGTTACTTGGCTTCATATATGTTGGTATCAGAGCCCCGGACTCAAAAATCAAGATTATATCTTTATATTTTTTGCATTTTTTTCTCGTTGAATTTTCATCTTTCTCGTTGAGTCTCCATCATTTTCTCGAGTCTCCATTACCTTCTTGAGTCTTTTACATCAACACAAGTACCAAGAACATTCAAGAATTGTTTATTAAATTTAGTGACCAATACAATTTTTCGATATTTCGTGCCTTTGTTGATTTTTCCACATATTTAGTGTAGAAAAAAATGAAATTCAAAAAAGAAAAATATCCAACCAAAAGAAAAAAAATTCCAAGTCAAAAAGAGGCTTATTCGATTTCAAAATACACTTTCTTGAAATTTCTCAAAACGGAATTTTTTTTCAAGAAATCGGTTCTATACCTAAACCATTGGTTGATATCAATATTGTTGTGGAATAGGCATAAATCAATTCCAAGAAACACTTTCTTGAAATTATCGGTTCTGTTTTCATTCAATTATTTAATTCCTTATTGAGTCCTTTTCTAGAGTCAATATCCTTCTTAAATTCCTTGTACTTCAGGTTTGAACCTCACAAGGGTGGAAATTTTTGATTGAAATGAATTAGTTCCTTCGACAACCTGAAAGAAAGCATTGAGAGGAAAAATGCAAGAGTGATGAGATTGTTAGAGGGAAAAATCTGATTTTTGAGTGAAACACGAGTGAAAACACGTCACGTATACAAAATTCTAGTTATTAATATGTCTGATAAAGAAGAATAATATCAAGAGAGAGTGACAATCAAGCCTTCATGATAAGGGCCATGCACCAACAATTCAAGGGGATGAATGTGGTATTTGGAGAAATTAGAGACGTAATGGATCGGTAGGATATGGTGATAGTTAACTTACAAAGGGGCAACCTAAAGGTGCTCCTAATGTTAGGAGGTAAGGTAGATGTGATCCTAGGATTGAGCATTAGATTGATTTTATACCTGGGGCTGTTATTCCAAATAGGCCAGATTATAGAAGTAATCCCGATTACACAATGGAGCTTCAAAGGTAAATGGATGAATTGATTAGCAAAGGGCGTGTGAGGGAAAGCATGAGTCCATGTGTCTTGTCGGTGCAATTGTACCTAGAATGGATGGGACTTGGATAATGTACATTGACTGCAAGGCAATCAACAACATAAAGGTAAAATATTGTCATCCCATACGCAAGTTAGACGATATACTTGATGAACTATATGGATCATGTATGTTTAATAAAATAGATCTTAAAAGTGAATATCACCAAATTACGATGAAAGAAGGAGATGAATGGAAAACTGTTTTTAAGACTACATATGGATTGTATGAGTTGTTATTTATACCATTTGGACTTACTAATGCACCTAGCACTTTCATGAGATTAATTAATCATGTATTGCGTACATTCATAGATAAGTCCATTGTAGTTTACTTTGATGACATTCTAGTGTATAGTAAGAACTTAGAGGAGCATATAGAGCATTTGAGGTGTGTACTTGTTAACTTTAAAAAGTTAACAACTTTATATTAACTTTAAAAAGTGTACATTTTGCATGGAAAAAGTTATTTTTCTTGATTATGATGTTAGTGCAAAAGGTATTGAAGTGGATGAGGAGAAAATCAAAGCCATGAAGTGGTCAACACCTAAAAACATAATTGAGGTAAGAAGCTTTCATGGTTTAGCTAGCTTTTATAGGCATTTTATTAAAGATTTTAGCACACTTGCCACATCACTCACTGATATTATGAAAAAGAGTGTAGGATTCCATTTGGTCATTGAACAGGAACATGCATTTAATACTATTAGGGATAGGTTGTGTTGTTCACCTGCTTTAACACTACCTAACTTTAGTAGAACTTTTGAGATTGAATGCGATGCCTCATGTATGGGAATTGGAGCTGTTTTAATTCAGGATATGAGACCGATAACTTATTTTAGTGAAAAGCTAAGTGGGGCAGCTTTAAATTATTCTACATATGACAAAGAGTTTTATGCACTTTGTCACGTGTTTTCCACAACATGAATTTATGCTCAAGTGTACGGTGTCAAGTTTTGTAATGTAATGATTGAGTTAAGAGTGTTGAACCCATAGAGACTATAATTTAGTTTCTACCAAGTACTATAATTGAGTAGCTTCTATTTTATCTA
>CAIGRK010280014.1:0-15888 GCA_903798315.1 Fraxinus greggii | reverse complement strand
TTACTTGAATTTAGATTAATTCTTAGAAAAAGTTTTTAAAAATCAATTCACCCCCTCTTAGTTAGTTATTCTTAGGCCATCAAGGGGATAAGAAGAAATAATTTGAGGGCCCTAAATCGAAAAATGGTGATAAGTCCAAATTCAAGTCAAAGAGTTCAGTGGCTGCTTCATTTGCAACCGTTCCAATCGTGCAAAGGATTGTCCAAAGAGGGAGAAATTGAATACCTTAAAGCTGGAAGGCGATGATGATAACTCAGAGGATGCCCCATCTAAAGTTAATCCATTACAACTTGTAAATGCCATCACTAGCGTGGCTTGATGTACATTCAGGTTACTATTGATGGTAATGAGGTGTTGGCAATGATGGACACGGGTGCTACCAACAACTTTTTAAGTTCGAGGATAGTTGAAAAACTAGGTTTAAGCATAATTCAAGTAACTATGAAAATTAAGACTGTAAATTCTGTGAAAGGATTTGCTGAAATCATACTTCATGTTGGTGAATGGGAGGGAAAGTGCAATCTAATTACTATTCCCTTGGATGATTTTGATTTGTTCCTTGGTATCAAATTCTTTGTCAAGGCAAAGGCGTTTGTGGTACTACATCTGAATCGGTTATACATTACAAATGAAGAGAGTCCTTGTTTTTTGCCAACGAGGTATCTTGACAAGAATAAAGAAAAGCAGATTCAAGATGACAAGCAATCTGTAAAACAACTTAAGGCGGGTCTGAGGAAAGGGAAGATGACTTTTATTGTAGCCTTGGTAAAAATTAAAGATGATCTAGTTGTAGAGGTACATGATCAGGTTGCACTTGTCTTGGATGAGTTCGTTGATGTGATGTCCCCAGAACATCCAAAAAACTCTCCCACCTCATCATATCGTTGATCACAAAATTGAACTCGAACCAGGTCCGAAGGCTCCTGCACAAGCACCATCGAATGGCTTTGCCTGGGTTGGTAGAGTTGACGAGGCAATTTGATGATTTACTTGATGCGAGTTTCATTCAACCTTCAAAAGCTCCCTACGGTGTCCCAGTTTTATTTTAGAAAAAAGTATGATAGATCCATGAGGATATGTGTAGATTATCGTGCGCTGAATAAGGTGATGGTGAAGAACAAATATCTAGTGCCTAATGTTGCTGATTTGTTTGATCGATTGGCAAAGGCTTCATTCTTTACCAAGTGGATTTGCGATCAGGCAATTGGCAAGTAAGAATAGCTGAAGGGGATGAATCAAAGACTACCACATGATTAGGTACGGTTTTTTTTTGAATTTCTAGCTATGCCCTTCGATTTTATGAATGCTCCGCAGTTTAATGAATGATGTACTATACGAATTTTTGGATAATTTTGTGGTAGTATACTTGGATGATATTGTGATATACAGTAGATCACTAGGTGAACATATTGTCCACTTGAGAAAGGTGTTCTCACGGCTTTGAGAACATCAATTCTATATCGAGAATGACAAATGTGAATTTTACCGTTCAGAGGTGATTTTTTGGGACATTGGATTGGTCAAGGAAAAATCAGAATGGATGGAAAGAATGTGAGGGCTATCATGGAGTGATCAAGTCCATCCAAGGTTGCTGAATTACGTTCTTTCCTTGAATTAGCAAACTACTATCGACGTTTCATACAAAACTACTCCAAGAAAGTAAACGCCTTGACGAATTTACTAAAAAATGATCAAAAATGGGAATGGACCGATGAGTGCCAATGAGCTTTTGAGAACTTAAAACAGGTTGTTTCAATTGTACCAGTGTTGCAGTTATCTAACTTTGAGAAGCTATTTGAGATGCATCACTGACCATGCTATTTGAGGTGTATGGGTACAAGCAGGTCATCTGATTGAGATAACGGCGGTTGTTCATTATCTTAAAACTTGGCTCCATTAGTTGTTAGTAACAAAATTCACTGTTCTAAAGGATAATGTAGCCAACACATATTTCAGGTCACAAAAGAAGTTGGTAAAACAAGCGAGATGGCAAGAGTTTTTGGCTAAGTTTGATTTTTTGTGGGTTCATAAGCCTGGCAAGAAGAATCAGGTTGCTGATGCACTCAGTCAGAAATCCGTGAAAGCTTATGTATCGGCATTGATGACAATCAAATCTAATTTTCTTAACAGAATCAAACAATGGGCTGAAAAGGATGTTGTTTATGCCAAGTTATTGCAGGAAATTAAAGATGGATTCATAAGACGGTATTGGATTGAAAACGGTTTGATCTATGCCAAAGGCAGCAAATTATATCTACCTTCAGGTAGAGGACTGGCTAAGTACTATTGAAGAAAACTCATGATCTACAATGTCTGGCCATCCGAGCATCGAAAGGATGTTAGCTTTGCTCTCGAGATCGTATTACTAGTCAAATATAGGTGGCGAGGTAAAGACATGTGTGAAATCTTGTTTAGTGTGCCAGCGGGATAAAACAAAAATGAGAAAAGAGACATGTTTGCTCCAGGCTCGCCAGTTCCAGATCGGCCTTGGCTGTCGATTTCTATGGATTTCATGTCAGGTTACCCGAAGGTTGATGGGTTAAGTCCATTATGGTGATGGTAGACAGGTTTTCAAAATATTCGATTTTTATTCCAGCTCCGCATGGGTGTACAACGAACGTTGCAGCTGGATTATTTTTCAAAAATATTGTGAAATAGTTTAGAATACCCGAGGATATTGTGAATGATCGGGATTCTTGGTTTACAGGTAAATTTTGGACCATGCTGTTTAACATGATGAGGTCTGAATTGAAGTTTTCAACAGCAAATCATCCGCAGACTGATGGTCAGATAGAAAAGATAAATACATTGTCGGAATAATATCTCAAACATTATGTTACATAGAGTCAAAAAAATTGGGTTGCCTTGCTTGATACAACTCAGTTTTGCTACAATCTACATCAATCTTCTGCTACGAATATGAGTCCGACTGAGTTAACTATGTAGCATATGCGCAAGATGCCTCTTGATATTGTAAATCAAGGGGGACACAGTGTGTGTCCAGCTACTTTTCAATTTGCATAAGATAAACATGAGATGGTTGAGCAAGCTAAGGACAGCCTTCCAAAGGCTGCCCGACGAATGAAGAAGTATGCTGAACAAAATAGTAGAGATGTGGAGTTTCAGGTTGGGGATAAGGTGATGATGAAATTAACTCCCCGGATTTGGAAGAAGATTAGTAACAAGACCATGCATCGTGGGCTGGTTCATAAGTATCACGGTCCTTTCGAAGTAATCAAGCGCGTTGGGAAGGTAACATATCGACTGAAAGTACCTCATCGTTTGAAGATTCATCCTTCTTTTCACGTGAGTTATATGAAGCCTTTTAATGAAAGTTTGGCGGGAGAAGATCGATTGGAGGCCAAGAGGGCTCATCCTATGACTAGAAAACAGTATGATAAGGAGGTGGCAAAGATTTTGGGTCATCGAACAATGGGGGAGAGTAAGAAAAATAGAAGAATAGACTATCTTGTCTTGTGGAAGGATAGTAGCGAGATTGGTGCAACTTATAAAAGGGATGTCGATCTGTGGCAGTTTGAGGATAAAGTGAATGAGTATCTTGATTCTCTTTTAACGAGGATGTCAGACTCTTCTAATGGGAAAGGTTTGTTAGCCTCTTAAAGGTTGACATACGCAATGGCATGGGCACGCGTTGCCCTCATGCCAGAATTTTGCGGACATGTGTGTTGATGGTGCACACTTCGGATTTCGGAGCAAGAAAAATGTGGGTTTCAATTTGTGGGCATGATTCTTAAATTTGGCAGGTGTCAAATTGTAGTCGTGATGCTTCAATTTGGCAAGGCATGGATGGATCCAACTTGCTGTTCAGTGTGCTCTAGTTCACAAATTCGGGTGTCCAAATCAAGCACATGTTTGACACATGTTGGGTAGTTTTCATGGTCCATACAAGTGGAAAGTATGGACAGTTGCCGGGAAATGTAGTAGGAGGCAGTTTCCTGGCAGTTTTAGTCATAGTGGGTGGGTTTATTCCTTTGGCAATTAAGGGTGTTAACTGCACACGAATTTTGGCTCTATATATTTGAAGGTTTGGACTAATGAGACATAGAGAGTGGTTGTGATGTTCCTTCAGAGTTTCTTCATGTTCTTGTATTATTGTGGAGTAACAAACAAGTTGGGTGTTTACCTATAAATTTTGTGTTCCTTTACATTGCTACCATTGTCGTTCTTTCTGTGCATTGTGCAAATTCGTAGGCTGACTGAGAGGAGCCTCAGTGCTATCATAGACGAAAATTTGGCTAAGTATTTTACCAAGAATTCATCCCTATGATACTTAGCTTCTTCATTTTTGCATCTTTGTAACCTATTTTCCTTATCAAACTTAGGTCGATTTCGATTGGACCCATGGCTTCGACCTGTAGGCTAAGAAAAAAGGAGTTTTTCCTGTGGTGGTACAGTATGACCAAAATATTTGTGATAATTCGTCAATCCATAATCCTTTCACAGTGTCGAGCTTTCTTTTTAC
The DNA here is from genome assembly GCA_903798315.1 of Fraxinus greggii. Classification (NCBI taxonomy): domain Eukaryota; kingdom Viridiplantae; phylum Streptophyta; class Magnoliopsida; order Lamiales; family Oleaceae; genus Fraxinus; species Fraxinus greggii. The sequence goes on along the minus strand of CAIGRK010280014.1, from coordinate 11,405 downwards.
GATGTTTTTCAGATATTTGTTTGCGGCTTCAACTTTCTACTAGCTAGGGCTAATATGGAGTGGTGAAATATTTACGGATTCCCAACTTGTCTCACATGGATTTCCATTTTTTTCCCATGGAACTCTATGCCGTTATCTGGTATTATGTAGTTGGCACTCTGATCGTACGACATCCGCAAGTGTATAGCGAAGTGGACAAGTAATAAAGTAATGAGAAGAATATCATTCCCACGAAGGCTACATACTAATCGATAATCAATTAATCCTAACTTTAATCAAATAGCCAAGTTTTGATTATCAATTCTATACTAGTTAATAATGAAACTAACTATTATAATGAGAAAAATATAGAGTTTTTGTAAATTTAGATGAGATGATTACTAAGACTTCAATGGAAATTCACACACGTAAACAAGAATTAGAGATTAGAATTTCTCTTTCTTGTGTTAGCAATATTATGATATCATAAGATGTGTTTTAAGTTGTAATTACAATCTCAATTTCTATTGTAACGGCTTATGAAAAACTTAAATCCTAATTTTTTATTTATAGATGTTTAAGTGGGCTTGATATATCCACTAAACATAAATCGACCCAATATTTAATTACTCTATTTAATTAAACTTGTACCATAAGTTAATTAATACAATCAATTGAGCAAGTCCATTGATACAAAATTTATTAATTAATTCTACAAATGTCCAACACTTGTTAATTGACTAATTCGTAATTTCATTTTTTTTATTTCCTCCCTTTTGTGTGTAGTTCATTAGATTTTCGATCGCGATGTCGGATAACGTGAATTATTATTTTGATCTAATCAAAATAAAATAAATTAAAATTTCTTTTTAATTTATCATTAATTCATATAGATTAATTAATTCACATTCTTTGTTCCAAAGTGACATCAGCATTATGTCGAATAATACATGTGATGCAAAATGTCATGTGGTAACAAAACCAAACTTATTAGATTACCGTATAATTTTAATCCCTTCGTCAATATAATCCAATTAATTACAAGATATGAAAGTCTGCCAACCTTGATTGTTGTTCATATCTTTCATCTCACTCTTGTTAAATATAAAAAATTTGTTGTAGTATTTCAAAATTTTAACTCTTTAAATTTATAGATACTCTCCAAATGATAGAATATGCTCTTTAAAAATAGAGAGTCTCTTGGAGATGCTCTTATGACATACAAGTTTAATTTATTAGCTCTNTTACCGTATAATTTTAATCCCTTCGTCAATATAATCCAATTAATTACAAGATATGAAAGTCTGCCAACCTTGATTGTTGTTCATATCTTTCATCTCACTCTTGTTAAATATAAAAAATTTGTTGTAGTATTTCAAAATTTTAACTCTCTAAATTTATAGATACTCTCTAAATGATAGAATCTACTTCTCTTGGAGATGATGTGTAACAATAATAGTGCTAGTAAATTTAAAGTCGATAAAAAACGTGTTAGAGTCAACAAACCACGCATTTTATAGAGCCAACAACGTTTATATTTTATGGAGCCTACAACTTTTCTATCAATCTTTTATTAAAATTTACTAAAAATTTAATTTTAATGTACCGAGAAATTCCCTAAGAAATTTCTTCCAGCAAATTCAAATTCATGCAAATACATTACCAACTTATGTACAAATGCAGAAACCTATATAGAATCATATTATTGAATCAATTCTGGAATGAGCTTAAGCAAAAAAGCCAATTCCGTTTGTGAAAATTGAGGTTTTCCTTGTCCTGGAGTTTGTTCCTCAGATGGCTTCACCATACTGGAAACAAAGTCCGTTATTTCTCGAACCAAATCCACAATCACTCCATCGATGCCCATTAAATGTTGCACATACACGGCTTCAGGCACATTGCTGAGATATATAAATTATCAGTATTTTCAAATCATATCAATAATTGTAATTATAAATTAATAATTACTTACTTTAATTTTCCATATGTCAAGAGAGAGAGCTTTGATTCTTTGATCCTTTTCACTGTCTCTGGATTTCTAAAGATGCCTCGGACTTCCGAAACAATTCCCTGCAAACCACCCTCTAAGCATAGCTTGATGGCCTCCTCCAATGAATTCCTTCTTACATCATAGTAAATCTCATTTCCTCCATTTGTCAGGAAAAATACCTACCAGGTTGAATAAGCGAGCTATCGTAAGGATCGAAACTGTTTCAATAACACACCAATAGCCATCATAAATTGATTAAGACAAGAATATTAATGGCCTCGGCAACCATAGTCGATAGATTATGGATCCAACAATGCTATTCATAGTCAGCGACTACAGTAATCATTGAACGTGACATAACTTTTAATAATGGTAACATCGCTGACTATTAATAGCACATTTTTTTAATTATTAAGATTATGCTTCATATGATGACTATCGAAGTCGTTGACTATGAATGTGAGTACTCTTATAGATCCAGAAAACACTCTAGTCACAGTTTACAATACAATTAATAACATAGAAGAATACTCACAGGGTAAGTGTTCTGAAGTTTCTTGACAAGCAGAGCAGCATCTGGTTGAAACGACGAAAAGATAATAGGTCTATCCTTGGCATTTTCAAATACAACTCGCAAAATCGATTGTAGTACATCGATTAGATATTCTTCTTGATAAACAACGTGATCATCAAATTTCAATTCGATGTTGAATCCGAGACGAGGATTGACTTTCTGAAAGGCTTCCTGTAGCGTGCAGGAAGCATCATCAGCTTCAACATTCCAATCAACAATCTTCCCATCCTTTGATTTCCTTAACAGAGTTTTGTCTACCATGGACGATTCTCTTTGGAGCCCGTAGCTGAGGAATTCGGATAGAGTTAAATCTGTCACTCTCCTTTCATATACCACACCCTGAACATTTACAATTCCAAAACTCTCAGAACCAAATATTTTATTTATGAGAGAGAGAGAGAGAGAGAGAGTGTGTGTGTGTGTGTGTGTGAGGGTTTAGTATATCAAAACTTACGTTTTCTTCGGATAAAATGAAGTTGTCGTGAAAAATGATCGGACAGCCATCTTTGGTCACCTACAAGAATCGAATCGAATGGGATCTTCAATCTTTAATGGAAATATTTCTATCCTGTAAATTGAGTTTCCAATTAAGTAGATAAAAATGATGATGACAAAAAATTCATGTCCTTTTCTGGGTATTTTCCAAGAAAACCCGGTTTGGCGTATGCGGCGAACAGTCAAATGTGTTCATTTCATTTTGAAAAGGTAAGATTCTACCCAGGTAAAATTAAAAAGTTTATTTACCTGAACGTCAAACTCAATGAAATCAACGGGAAAATTTCCGGCGGTATTGAATGAGAGAATTGTGTTTTCTTTGACGGCTTTCATTCTCCGATCGGTGGACTGCAATAAATTCATCCCATTTCCCCGGTGCCCAATCACCAGAAATTTTGTGGGCTTAAAGGAACCTTTTCCAACTTCCGCTCCTGAATCACGCAGCAAAAAAGTTCAAAAAAATAAAATCCCATGAAATAAAAACATAAATTAAAAATATAAAAAAAATCAACGTACCTTTGGAATATCTTGTAGAATAAAGGGAAAAAGATGGATTTTCCGCTACATTATCAAAATTTGGGACGTCGGAAACATGAACAGCCTTGAGAGCCATTGTTAAAGAGGGACGGAAACCAGAGTGTTCAGGAGGTGAGTATACGATTGGAATTCTTGAATTGTTGAGGAAGAATGGATTTGGGAGAGGGCATTTAAGCAGCATTGGATTGGATCATTCAAGAAGAAAATGGTAGTGGAATATTCCTTTACCTAAACTCGTCATATGCTTTTGGATATTCTTCTATTGTTTACTTTCTAATTTAACCATCCCATCCTCCGTAATTTTCACTTGAAGTCATTCACAATTTATAGATTTTGGTTGACCTTACAATCTATTTTAGCCCCCGTCTCACAACCGTCATCTAAAAACTCATTTTATACGTAAATTTAAAATTTTTATTTACTTTTTAAGCATGTATTTTTCAAAAATTAACCATTTAAAACTTTGTTTTTAGGTTCTAAAGGCCATCAAATAGGGGGCTTAATTTCAATTTGATTTCATAACTTACTTAGTATGTAATTATTATCAATTTTGACGTAATTTGTGATCTTCTCATCGAAACCCATGTTTACTTGTTGCAGTTGATCATTATTGCGCACGATTAGCAAAGTTTAAAATATTTTAGTACTTATAAGTTGTAAGTGATACTTGTGATAAATCAATTCCTATTTGGTTGTTGATTAGGTTATGAATTCGGAACGATAATAGGAAATATAAATATAATGATCAAATTGAATAAAAATATAAAATTGAGTACTTCAATTGACACAATTGAAGTTAGGTGACCAACATGAAATAAACCTATAAATTGAGTGAAATGAATGCAATTCTATTTTTATCTAGGATTGCTGTTCCATTTTCCACCGTCTAATGCGCGTCTTGACAGTTCTGTTAGTCAATATTTAAAAAAAAAAAAACGTGTAAATATTCTAATAGGACTGTTCGATATTACTATTACCAATTTATTCTAGATCATTAACAGAATATGCTTTGGAATATCTAATACTTATGTAAGAATTTTAGAATGTTGACATTGAAGAGGTCCAACTTAACGCCTCTAATTATAATACAGCTGTCGTACTATATGTATATGCTTATGGTATCATCATATTGATTTCGGTCTATGTTTTGATATAATTCATATTTTATCTATTTTTCGAATAAAGAAACAAATCGAATAGCACTCTACATATAAAATCAAATCGATGTATCATGTCTACCTAACTTAAATTGTCATTAAATCGGATTCATACAGAAAGCTCAAGTAAAAGAACTCAACATTTTGCTCTAGGCATATCTTACAAGGTAGAATTCGTCTTTGAAGACAACAATTTCAGTAAATATTCCTACAAGGTCGTGACTTTGAAGTTTGAGTTCTCTTCAATAATCGACGCGTATGACATCATGATGTCGTAAATAGGTTCTAATATTTTGGAAATTTCTTCTTGCAAGCAATTGGAAATATAAGCTTGATTAAGGACGTGTTCGGTAGAGATTAAAATCAGATTAAAATTGAAAAATTAGTCGTTATTGTTAACTTTTATTAGATGAGGAGAATCCAATAACGACTGTATTTTCAATTTTAATTGACTTTTAATCTCTATCGAACACACACTAAATATTAGCTAAATACTCTCCATCCAAATCTAGCTTTAAAGCCGTGCCAAAGACACCCTTGAATATCTCGTAAAGAAATTTTCTATTCAAAATAGGAAAAATAAATAAATAAATAAAATAGATATTGTGAAAACGGATTGGCAAATGAGAGATGGACGTGTAACGTATGGCTATCGAGAAGATTCGCTGACCAAACAAACAAAATGAACGGACACGGATCCGAAATGGTGGAGTCTGTTTGTCTGTCTTGCCAATTATTTATTTTATCTGTCTGATGTTGACGTGGATCCACTGCGATTTACAACTGATTGGTTTTTTCTGTTTGGTTTGTCCTAACCAAACTCATTTCATCACGAATTCATTTTTTTTCAAATTCAATATCAACCTAACATTTTTCAATAAAATAATATTATACGTAAATCTAAAAAATTTCTTCATTTTTGGCCCCTATTTATCTACTATTATTTCAAAAAATTATTTGCTACAGTAAGATTCTCCACCACACATTCACCCAATAAAATATTCTACACGCAAACCAATAAAGTTACTTTACTTTTCAACCACACATTCTTTAAAAAATATTATTCATTATTCTATTTTTCTCCCAATAATGGGAGACAAACACGCTCTTAATCATATATATTTCAAACATCACTATTCAAAAATGCATTTTTCTCTCAAAATGAGGCTCAAACAAGGCATTAGTCATCTCAGACATTGAATTCAATTTAAAAAAAAAAAAAATTATGTTGTTTTGCTCCGATTTGATTTAGCTCATATTTGCCTCCCTTTATTTCGAAACTCTCCTTTTTTACAACAAAAAAATAAAATAAAATTATTTGCAATCACATATTCACTCAATAAAATATTTTACACATAAATTAAAAAAAAAATCTTGCTTTAACTACACACTCTTCAAAAAATCAACCTTAAAAAACACTCTTTAAAAAGGGAGGTAAACAAATGCTTAATTTATTAACGAGGGAATTTACAAAAAGTCCAATTATATGCTTGTCAATTGAAAAATATCTAATTTTGATAACTTTTGCAAAAATGGTCAAATTTGGTACCAAATTGTCTATTATACCCTAATGAAAAATGAAGTAATTTCTTTTTCTTTTTCAATTGTCACAAATTTCTAAAAGAAGAAGTAGTTTTCATAAGAAGTTACATTAATACTAGTTAATACGTAATGGATTCATTTTCATTCATTATCTATTAGGCATTGACCAATGATTTTGGGAAAAATAAAGAAGATGAAGTAGAGAAGTTAATAACACTAAAAAAAAAATTATATGTTTCTATTACGTTAAAATCCCGCAAGTGTACATGTTCGTTGTATAAGTAATAATCGTGATAATAGAGTTATTGTCACACATGGAATAATGCTTAATTATAATGTATTTGATATATTTAAATCCGTGATTGTAACAAAATATGATTGGTTTTATTCTAACTACGTTTTATAATTACAAAAGTAATAAATCCGGGTTTAAATTAAATGTGACGAACGTATTGGATTTCTGACTCCATTAATCAATTCTTAATTTCAATCATCAACGTGTGATAGTTAACTCAATTCATTTAATTGTGACGATCGATAACTCCACTTTTATTACTATTCTTTTCCAAAATATAATAAACCTATATTTATCACGAAACGATCCTATTCCAGTCCGCATTCATATGACAAACATGCATTGAAGTTCAGAATTATCACACATGACCGCACACTTCATAAATATTATTCCTAATATTTATTGTTCGTGTGTTCCATAAACAGTATTCTACCTACTGTGAGTTTTTCAACACTACGAATAAACAAATTATTATCTTAATGATGTGTAAGCATTAAAACAATATGATTGTACATGTTCATGGAATCACAATGCAAAAATTAAACGTAAAAATACAAAGTCTTGAATTAGAAACTAAGAATCGAAGAGTTTTGTCATCCATCCAATATAACTAAATTTAGCCTAACATATTAATGTAAGAATTATATAGAAAATAAAAGGAAGCCATCACCCAAATCATAGAAATATGAAGAAAATCCGAAAATCTTCAATTCAAGTCTTCAAATTTGGATCCAAATGATGAATTCTTCTTTTTTTCGATGTAAATTATCTCTCTCTCTCTCTCTCTCTTCCAAAAATCGGCTCTCTCCTCAAAATTCACGAGATTTCTCTTATAAGATGTAACAAAGATTGCCTTAAATTATCACCAAAACGAAATAAGGAATGTAGGATTTTTTCTCGTTTAACATTGAGGCGCACGCCTGAAGGGTTTAGGCAACCTCGGGGGTGCGCCTTGGTGCTATTTTCAAGGCCAAATTGCAACTTTCTCCAAGCACTTTTTTTCTTCCTTCTTCAATTCATCTTGCTTCTCTTCTTGTCCAATTCGGTCCTTGCATTCTTGACTTTTCGTTTCTCGCTCCAAATTAATTTTTGATTATTTGCATTTTAATCCTCAGCTACTCTTTTTGCTTCTGTTAACCCCCTTTCTTGTTCATTTTCTCCAATTTCATTGTATTCATCAATGTAAACCTAAAACATGTAAACAACAAATTCAGCCATATTTAAATCCAAGTATCAACACATACCTATGTTTTGACGACCTAAATAAGTGTATGAAATGCACTTATCAGTTTCCAATTCACAAGAAAATTATATAATTTCATTTTTTGAAAAAATCATATTTATTGTGTTGTGTTCCTCAAATATGATGACACAACCTTCTTAAATAATTTTGATAGATAGGAGTTTAAGGCAATTAGCTATGTAATGACAATGTCATTAATGGGGTTATGAATTTTTTGAAAAAATGGTGGTTGAAGTTGAAGAAGATGATAAATGCATACGATAAAGTGTCTCACCGACATATCGTTCTTAAAATTTTATAAATGTCGATAGTGACACTTTAAATGTGATTCTTGATATCGTTTCAAATGTCGAAAACGATGCTACAAACTTAATGAAGCTATGGAACATTTTGTATTTAGTATTTAATGTATTGCGTGATGGTAGCATGTTCATTTTAGGTATTCGTGTCTTAGCTAATCTTATTTGCATTGATAACATACAGATATGGGAGATGTTATGAGATTCGTTGTCTCGCATGGTGGTACATTGGTCAACATGGAAGTCGAGTTGAAGTGGTTTGGGAATCGAAAAACATGAATGTGCTCTTGAATGTTTTATGTATTCATGTTAACATGAAATTAGTCGACAATAAAAAAAAATCTAAAATCGTAAAATTTACTTTTGCATTTGTACATTATTTTATCAATTCAAAAATCTTAAATCGTAAAATTTACTTTTGCATTTGTACATTATTTTATCAATTCATTTCAACACTTAATAGTCATTTGAAGAACAATACAATATATAAAATTAGTAGGTTGACTTTAAAGTATTACACAGTCACATGCTTCTTTTACGAAAACTACAATACGAAATTATATCGAGGGGTTCATAAACTGTCAAACTATATTAACTTAACCATTTCTTAAACATAGATCATGCCAACAACAATGAGTTTCTTATCTGAAGTGTTCATAAAATGTTGATCTATGAAGACATCTACACATGCACAAAAATGGACAAAGAAGACATCTCACTGTCATCCTCGTTATCAGAGCTTATGATGATCACTTTCATGACGGCGGGAACCGGTCCAATATTGTCGTCCAACTCGCCGATGTAAGGAACGCCGAACAAAACATGGTGTTCTTCTGATGGTACTTCGACCTAGACGATCTCACGATCGGCACTAAGATCACCAACTCCAACTTCGTCACCCAAATCAGAAAATGGAATGGGATGAAGGCTCACCATATAACGACGTTTCCCGATTGAGGAACATAGGGAACAATCACATGCATTTCTTCATCGTCTTTCAAGTCGATGATGATTGGGTTGTCCATTTAAGACCTAGGCCAAAAGAAGTTAATAGAAACATCAATATAAGGAGTTTTTTGAGTAGACAAAGACATAATGGAAGGAAAAAGTTCTTATTGCTATTTATTTCTTCTAAGGAAGTATGTGTGAACATTGTTTTTTCTCACTCAATCCATGCTTATATAGAGGAGTAAAACATGTGTGTAATTGCATTAAAATACTATATCCAACCCCTACTTTATGTAATTATAATTGATTGACATTTGTCCGACAACATAGGGTTTAGACATTTTGCTTGTCATCTCAATGCAATGTTATATTTATTACAAACCAGCATCACATACTTCTTAACAATGAAACAAATTCATATGTTTTGATAACTTTTGCTTATGAAGTCAACGCATTGCTATATACATCATCTCAATGCAATGCTATAGTTATTACACACATTTGATCAAAATCATATTGAGGATGAGAGTTCTCTACATTCCATAAATTTCTTGACATTTAAAGTGTAGTTCTCGACATTGAAGACAACAAATCTCCACATTTGATACTTCATTTGTCAGGAATGACAGTTCCACAATGATAAAAACCCGATACAAGAACTACTAAATCTTCAACACGAATTTAATTATATACGTAGAACTCAATCAAAGGGGATAACTGAACACAAATCTTGAACACTAATTTAATTATAAACATAGAACTCATAAATATATCATGAAGATAAATTTAGATTTCAACCTATGAAGTGATGCAAAAATACATAGTCGTGATTTGCACAACAGATTTACTTTCGTAACTACCAAAAGGCGCTGAATCAAGTGCATATAAATGAAAATTCAGATTTAAAGCGTTATTAAATAATATAATTCTTAGTGTTCCCACCATCATTCCTCATCCACATAACTCCATAAAGACATTGAGATGAATAATAGCAAGAAAGCAGACAATCGGTTGGAATAATAGCATTCAAAATTGTAGGATCAGATTTGAAAAGCAAAATAATGGTAGGAGGAGCTGAAAAATTTATACCATTGAAATCTTAAAAATCTACATTGTTCTTGATAAACTTGAAAATTTCATAACACAAAACAGCACAAAGAAAACCTAATAAAGAATATACAAATAATGAACACGAACCGTGGAAAAAAGTGTGAAGGTCATCAATAAAAAAAGGAACAATGAAAAAAATAGATTGAATGAGAATCTGACAGGATAAAGAGGCAACTGCGGCCGAAATTGTAACGCCCTCAAAATTTTATAGAATAAGATTATTTGTTCTAATTGCTACATTTTTCAAATTTTGGAAAGTTGACGGACTATGGTAAAATAGTATTAAATCCAATATTATTTTGGGTCCAATAATTAATTATTGATAAAGTGATAACTAGTATATAAATATTGGACTCCTTTTAAAGCTTGTATTTAATTAGAAGTCTTCGACATGAGAAATAATTAGTTCGTATAAGTTAAATTCAAGTTATTTCAATTCAAAATCATATTTAATGAGTATTATTTTATTAAAATAACTTTTAAGATAATTAGGAAAAGAAAGTAATATTATATTATATAAATAAATAAATGTTTATCTTTAAAAGTTTGAAAAATATTTGATACATCTTATTTGTTATTTCATTTTAACTACGGAACTCAATTTTCCATGTGCACGTGAATTTGAACCCTTTCTCAAAGTAACCCATTTGGTATATTTTATCCACTCATTATCTCTCATATTCTCACTAACTTCTAACAACCTTACAATATCTCATAAACTCATGTTTTTCCCCATTTCAAGTATCTCTTAATTTATCTTCCTCTATATGATTATCCTTTTACTTCCATTTTATTTTCAACAACAAAAAAATAAAAATAAAAAAATTTACATTTATAATCCTCCATCTTTTAGGAAGAAAACAAATCTTTTTATAAATTTTTGGGTAGCTTCAAGATGTACAAAATCTGAATTTTTGTGAGTATAAAATCAAGAGTTTCAAAGATTAGAGGTGCAAGTAGTTTGTCCCGTTTAATTTTATTTCTTCATATTGATAATGTAGCGCCCCAACCCGCATGGATCGAAACGTTACTAGACTAGCTTTACTTTAGTCGTAAACTTAATAATTTACGATACATTTAGCGGAAAACATGAAGATTTAATTTAAGCATTTAATTCAAGACTTATTTAATTCTAAACAATATCATTTCAATACTAGAACCAAATAAAGAAATGTGTGTTTTTTTTTTTAGAATGATTTCCATGCATGTATCCGTTTATTGACGTGAAATTCTAGA
>CAIGRK010280010.1:0-10341 GCA_903798315.1 Fraxinus greggii | reverse complement strand
TTTGACTGTCGTCCACGTGGCATGACTTCTCTGAGTCTTTTGAGACGAGGGGTAACACAATAAAATGTAATTCGTTTTTTCAACATATATAGGTTAATTGTTTTCCTGGATTTGCTTTCGTATTGACATACTTGTACTTGTGGCACATCAATATGACTGCAATTCTCGAATGCTTAAATCCATGTCAGATGTGCAGTCCCCACCAGGATACCTCATTTCATGCGCCAAGGATGGACCATTTGGTTTAGTTCTAAAATCGACAAAAAACTTCTGGTTTATTGTGAGACCACCTTTCTCACTGTTAACAACGATCTGTAAGATATGGTCGCCATTCTGCACAAGGTCAGGATAAAATTGATGGTCACATGTACTGAAGGGAGAATTTGTAACGTAGAGTTGCTTCCCATCTAAGCTCAGCTGTATTATCTGAGGTCCTCTTCTCAAATGATTTTCCAAAATAGAAAAATCAAAAAATTACAGGTTTTGTATGGTTGATGGTTAGTCAAGACTAACCTCCTAAGAGCAACAGAAGAAATAATTCGGGTTATCAATTTCCAAAATAAAATGATATAGTGCTTGCCATGCTAAAAATGCCAAACGTAATACTTTACACTTTATGAAGGTAGGCATACGATCCTGCCTAATTTGTTGCATAAATGTTAAGGAGGTAGTATTAGACCGTACTAAACACTCAATAAACAAGATTTTAATTTTTTTTTTCTTTGCTATTGTAGTGCTGTTTAGTAAAGCCGAAAATTTTTGACAGCAGAAATGAGTCAAATGACAATAGTGATTGCATATAAGTTTTTGTAACTGAAACCGAAAGCATCATGTAAAATCTCAATAAGTAAAGTAGAATATACCTGAACATCTGAAACGTCAACCTGGTAAGTTAAACCATTATCTGCCTCAACAACCAAAGTGTGTCCTTTTCGAACCAATCCTCCAACCTATACTTGGCCCGTCAGTTGAGGAGTTGCAGGGTCTTCAATATTATATTGTCTAATATCACCATGAAGCCTATTGGCCACGTAAAGGGAACAACCATCAAGAGATATCAAAATCTGTCGTAAGACGAGGCATCTAAGGAAGAATCCAATTTTGCACCTTAAGTGGCTTCACTGGTACAGATAGCTGCAGTTAGAGGTGGCAATCGAGTCGAGCGTCGACTCTTGCAAAAGACTCGTGAGCCGCTTGGGCTAGTCAAAAGACGAGCCCGAACTGGATCTGAGGTTTTTTAACGAGCGACTCATTGTCGAGCCACGAGCTCCCCCAAGAGCCTGGCTCGTGGGCTCGTTAATAGGCAAGCCACGAGCCGAGCTCATGGCTCGCCTAAAAATTTCAGTGACCGAAACAGTCACTGAATTTTGTTCAATGTCCGTTCCGATCACAGAATTATATTTATTTCCATCCATTTTTTCGTTATAAATATCATTCCCTTAATCATTCTTTTTCCACCCAACTCTCATTCTCNCATCCATTTTTTCGTTATAAATATCATTCCCTTAATCATTCTTTTTCCACCCAACTCTCATTCTCTACTCTCTAATCTCTTGATTCTCTTCTACATTTTACATTATTGAGTCATAATCTTGAATTTTCAATTATTCAATATTAGTTATCACACAACAAGTTTTCAATTACAATCTTACACATCAACTTTCTTTCACTTCTTGATTTGTTACTTACTTTACATTTTATATTAATTGACAAATGGATCCACGTTCATTTGTTAAAGGCTTGTTCAGTATCGAACGCAAATCACCTATCACGTCGCAAAGTCAATTTCACAATGAATTCGCTGGTCTAAATGAAATACCTATTCCCGAAAATATTCTGGATTTCGATGCTCAGGAAGTAGTAATCCAATTGATTTGGATAATACTGATGTTTTCGAGGCGGAACAAGAGGATGAACCTGAATTAGTTATTCCCGATGCAAGAGGGAAGAGAAAGGGGAAAAAGCAGGCAAAATGTTTGGATCGTTTTAAATTGGTTCCAGCAGGTCGTGTAGTTGATGGAGTTCCAAAATCTAAAGCTGTATGTAAATACTGTCAACAACGATTTGCATGGCAAAAAGGCATTAGAACCACCCACCTCAACCGTCACTACAAAGCATGTGCGGCCAAACATGGGCTTCTTCCTGCTGATCAAACACAACTACAATTTGGTAGTCCAGGCACCGGTTCTACTACTACATCACTTTCTACGTGCATGTATTCGAAGGAGAAAGCTTGAATGGGAATGGTGAAGTTCGTTGTCGCTGTTGAGTTGCCTCTATCAATAGCGGACAACCAACATTTCGTCTCATACGTGAAAGAATATCTTCAACCGAGGTACGTTGAATAAGTCGAAACACTATTTGTTTTGATACAATAGAATATTTCCTTCATACAAAGAAACTATTGATTGGTGATTTAGAAAAATACGGGGTGTTATATCTTTAACTTCGGATATATGGGAAGATATTAATAAAAGANACACCACTTTCTACGTGGATGTATTCGGAGGAGGAAGCTCGAACGGGAATGGTGAAGTTCGTTGCCGCGACGGAGTTACCACTTGCAATAGCGGACAACCAGCATTTTATAAACTATGTCAGACAATATCTTCAGCCGAGGTACGTGGGGGTAAGTCGAAATACTCTTCGTGCTCAAACAATTGAATATTTTATTAATGCAAATCAACTATTGATTACTGATTTAGAAAAGCATGGGGGTGTTATATCTTTAACTTCGGATATATGGGAAGATATTAATAAAAGAGGTTATATAGCGGCAACTGCACTCTACATAGACTCACTTTGGTGTATGAGTAAGAAAATTATTGCTTTTAAAATTATTGACTTCGACTATTATGAACATTGTTAGAGAATATCGTTGCGAGAGTAAAATTCGTTCATTTACATTCGACTACATCCCAATTTCGATTGTTATTTGTTTCATATTCGATGTGTGTGCCATATTTTTAATTTAATAGTGTAAGACAGTTTAAAAACATATTAAGAATGAATTTCAAAAAATTAGAGATGCACTAGTGTATATCACAATTTCACCTAGTAGAAAACAAGCATTTGAGGAATTTTGTGCCGAATCTGAGGTGATGCATACGAAAATATTTATTAGTGACGTAGGGTATAGATGGAACTCCACTTACTTATATTTAATAACTGAATTTTATAATAATAAGCACATTAAAAATGATGACGATATTATTTTGAATGAGTCTGATTAGATGTAAGCTTTTAAAATTAAAAATTTTTTGACAAGTTTTTATTATTTTACAAATATTTTGTCTGAAGTTTATTATTCCACTAGTTGTATAATTCTTGAACGTCTTTATATAATTGTTAGGGCTTTTCATAGATATAAAAATGAACTCAATTTTAGTTCAATTATATATTCCATGAAATTAAAGTTNAGATGGAACTCCACTTACTTATATTTAATAACTGAATTTTATAATAATAAGCACATTAAAAATGATGACGATATTATTTTGAATGAGTCTGATTAGATGTAAGCTTTTAAAATTAAAAATTTTTTGACAAGTTTTTATTATTTTACAAATATTTTGTCTGAAGTTTATTATTCCACTAGTTGTATAATTCTTGAACGTCTTTATATAATTGTTAGGGCTTTTCATAGATATAAAAATGACTCCAATTTTAGTTCAATTATATATTACGTGGAATTAAAGTTTAGAAAATATGGGAAGACTTGCCTATGTTATTTCTGTTATCATGCATCATTGATCAGATTTCAAGAGTTTTAACTTTTAATGTACCTATCATTTATAGAAATTTAGAACAAATTTTATGTGAAATGTATGAATTATATGTAGAACGAATGGGTACAAATATTAATCAGGTACCCTTTGGCTCTGCACCTACTCCTCCCATTGATATACCAGAAGACGATGCTAAAGCTTTAGCTTTATTCGAATTCATTAACTTATATAGATATGATTCGAATGTTTGTGGTTCCTCTAGTAGTAGTTTGTCTACCGCATGTAATCAAACATCATACGCAAGTTCAAATGCGTTGCTTGCTGAATTAATTGATTACTTTAATCATAATATGTCTAATTACAAAATAATTAAAAAAAGTTCTGAAGAAGTAATTAAATTCTGACGAAAGTACGAACGTCGAGGACCAGTGGTTTCTGCGATGGCAAAAGACTTACTAACACATCTGGTCAGCATTGTAATTTTGGAGTCTGCTTTAAGTACAGGTAAGAGGGTTTTGTCCATGGTCAGGAGCCGACTGAAAGAAGATATTTTGGAAGTATTAATGTGCGTCAAGGACTGGCAAGATAGTCATTTTTTACTGCAAGATAAATATGTCGAAATTGTATCTTGTAAAGTGATATTTAATTTAACCATATTCATCAAATTTTTTTATAATACCTTTATAATTTTTTTAAAATATTGTACACGTAACAAGTTGTTCGTGTACAATTTTTAACTCCGCCTACTCCAAATTGAAGTAACCAGTTCCAAACCCCGATAAAGGAGGATGGTTTATCTTTTCTTTTAAATGTTTATCTAAAAAGGTTTAGAAAATGTATATCTTTTTTAAAGGTATAGAAAAGGCATAGCTAAATAAAGAAAAAAAAATCGAGCTAACGAGTTGAAGCTCAACTCGGCCCACGAGCCATCGAGCGGATGCTCGGCTCGTTACAAATGAGCACGAGCTCGGCCAGTGGCGAGCATGAGCCGAGCTCGTGCGTATATGGGCCAAGTCGACTTGCCCCATTGTCACAGCTAGATGCAGTCAATTCAGATTTCTCATTTATGCCGTTCAGTAGGTGGTGATTGGGTTAAATACATTGGTGGTCACTAAATTTTTAGCAAAATTTCAAGTTGGCCATTAAAGATTATGCTGTTTTGAGTTGGTCGCTCAACTTAAACGTGTTACAAGAGCTGTCAATATCCATTAATTTGACTTACAGAAGGGTGACATGACAGTATAGTTATTTGCTAATTAGGCCGCCAATCACTGTCCATTAGTCAAACTGACGAACATGATCAGAATGACCAAACTTTAATAAATGTTGACGTTTACCGACCAAATGGAACAAAATTGAAGTCAAGTAACAATATCAGAACATAAAAGGTCAGTGGCAACTAGTTTTTTTCACTCGTAGCACGTAGGCAATCTAAAGATCGAAGCAATTCTTGTGTATACCTCCTCCTGGCTCCATGACCATCCGGGTTCTTAAAAAATTTAATCATGTTGCTTGTTAAGGCACATCCACAAATCCTGTTTCCTTGGATGGATCGTGGAGAAATCTAATCTGCAAGTTATTTAGATGCAAATTATTAACACAATTTTTCACCAAAAAGACACATATACAGTTGCAAGAATATATCCTTGAAAAATCAATTAAATTAAATAGTTAAAAAAAAAAAAACAAGTTCCCTTGATCACCTCTAATGGTAGGAGTCCAGTATTTCAAAGATCCAAAGTCTATTTCAGTTCACCATCAGGCCGGCTGTAAACGTGCAAATGTCTCCCATAAAGACCATCGGAAACATGCTGAAGGTCGAAACCTTTGGTGAAAGTAGCAGGTGCTCCCCATGAGGTGCTCCCCAGAAATCATAGCAAAAAAGGGGACAGTGTCCAGGTTTCTCCCACCTATAAAAGAAACACGAGAATGATTTGTTCAAGAAATTTTGATTTGATGAATCTGAGCAAGGTTGAGTAAAAGATTGTCGTGATAAGCTCGGGCATAGAACAAGATTCTAGTCAGAAGTAACATTAATTTACACACATTATAGGCTTGGAGACCATTGTTAAAGTTTTTGAGCAGTAAAAATTGAGTATACTGGTGGATGCGTAATCCATACTCTTCTTGTTATGCTTGTAGTAATTCACTCCTCTTTGTTACCAAATATACTAATAATGTTGTAAGCAGACCATTATCAAGATTCTTTAGTCAATTTAAAAGATCAAAACTGAATGTTACTGGTGTTCTTTTCATAGGAGTAGATATAGCATATGATTACCTTCCTTTTACATTAAAATCTGAGTCCAGCAGAAGAAATCCATTTCCTTTGGCTTTTCCGTCTTTGTCTCCAAGTCATGATAAGCAAGGCAATGTGCTGTGTGCGGGTATGCTAATCCAGTCTTAGCGATTATATCTATAGGATTGACAACTTTATGCAAAGTTGGAGACTTCGGATCCTTTAGAGTATCAATTGCATATATGCGACAAGACCTGAGGGAAAAAAGGCACCATATCAGCATCCTATCTTACTTATCCTGTTGTCTGAAAATTTAGAGGAACTCTACAATTGTGGCTCTAAGATATAAAAAAGATTGAAACAATTAGCAAACGTGGACAATACAAATATGGAATAGTTCGTACTACATTTTCTTAAGTGCAATTTCCTACTACATCTCTACTAGGGGAGTGATTGTTTGTAACATCATTATTAATGACAAGACAAACTTATTCAGAGAAATCACGAATGAGTCATCACAATATAAAACTGCTCTGAGCAGTTTATTGTACGTACATTATCGAAGAAAAAATTTCAAATACAGCTTAAAAATTTGATCTCTTTCACAAGTGAAGGTAGGACAAGGGATCGGCAGGCATCTGATGAATCACCATGGCAAGAGCTGCAGGAATTCCATCCCGAATGATGAAGTTTGTCACCAATGTAAGGCATGAGTAGCCAAATGATGAAGATAGAGAATTGCGAAAATACAATGCTTATTTCAATTTACCAGTTCTTTCCAGTTTCTCGGTACTCTGTGTTCATAAAAATTGGCTCACAAGTAGCCAAATTACACTACAGGATGTATTGAAGAGAAAAGTAATTGAGAAATGGAGAATAAATTCTCATTGAAGAAGAAAAGAAAATCACGTTCTCATTACAATGGTAGCACTATAAATAGGACAAAATCTAACTAATTACAGCAACTAATTTGACAACTGTACATAACCACTTTCTAACTAATTTTGGCTCCAAAATTGAACTTGGATTGAGCTGGGCACTTGCTGGATGTTGGACTTTCTGTTGAAGAGCTGGGCTTGGGCTGCTTGTATATATTCTAACACCCCCCTTCAAGATGGACTATGGAGATTGAGAATGGCCATCTTGGAGAGTAAAGAGAAGAACAAAGAAGCTAGTAAAGCCTTGGTGAATATATCTGCTATCTGGCGTTGAGATCTAATTGGCAGCAATTTGATGAAACTGTCAACTACTTTATCACGAACAAAATGGCAATATATTTCAATGTGTTTTGTACGTTCATGAAAAATGGAATTACTGGCAATATGAAGTGCGGCATGATTATCACAAAAAATCAAAACTGGAGACATAGGAGAAGTTCCCAAATTCAGGAGCAGCTGATGTATCCAAACTAATTCACTGGTAACAACTGCCAATGCACGATATTCTGCTTCTGCAGAGGACCTGGACACGGTTTGTTGCTTTTTAGCCTTCCATGAGACTAGCGAATCACCAAGAAAAACACATAGTCCAGTAGTGGATTTCCTTGAATCAGGGCAAGAACCCCAATCCGCATCAGCAAAGGCCCTTAGTTGCAGGGAAGATGAGGCTGAAAAGAACAAGCCTTGACCAGGAGCTGATTTAAGAAACCGGAGGAGATGATAAGCTGCATCAAGATGCGGTTGACGAGGCTTAGAAACAAACTGACTAAGTTTGTGAACTGTAAATGTGATGTCTGGTCTAGAAATAGTTAAGTAGAGCAAACGGCCAATGAGTCTTCGGTAAGACGAAGCACTATCATCAATCAACAAATCACCATCAAAAGAATTCAGTCGAACCTTAGGAACCATAGGTAAACCAGCAGGTTTGCAAGCTAAAAAGTCACTTTCCTCCAGAAGTTGCAGTGCATAGTTTCTTTGGGACAAACATATTCTTTTATGTGATCTTGCTATCTCCAACCCAAGAAAATACTTCAATTTTCTCAAGTCTTTCAGTTTGAGCTGACTATGTAAAAAGGATTTCAAAGAGGCAATAACACCTTGATCAGAACTAGTGACTATAATATTATCGACATACACTAGCAGAGCAACAAATGAAGGACCTGATCCCTTAGTGAATAAATAATAGTCAGATTTAGATTGATGGAAGCCATGAGCAATAAGAGTCTGTGAAAATTTGGAAAACCACTACCTAGATGCCTGGCGAAGGCCATAGATGGATTTATGGAGTTTACAAACTAGTTTGCCCTCTTTACTAATATCAGCAGGTATGTTGGAATACCCCAAAGGTAAGTCCATATAAATCTCTTCAAAAAGGTCTCCATTCAAGAATGCATTGTTCACGTCTAACTGAACCAAGTGCCATCCATTAATGGCTGCCACAACAAGCATTGTCTTTACTATAACCAACTTGGCAACAGGAGAAAAAATATCAATAAAATCCAGTCCCTCTTGTTGGGTGTAACCCTTAGCAACTAGGCGTGCCGTATACCTGTCTACTCCTCCATCAAGTCCATATTTTAACTTTATATACCCATCTACATCCAATTGAGTGCTTAACCTTTGGCAGATTGGTAACAGTCCAAGTACTATTTGATTCCATGGCTGCCAATTCAGCAGCCGTGGCTTCCTTCCAGTGGTCAGATGCAGTAGCTTGATGATAAAATTGCGGTTCAATGGTGGAAGAGACATTAAGCAGAAAGTTTTTGCGTGACTGAGAAAAGGAATTATAAGAAAGGTATTTGCTTAAGGGATATTGTGAATTGTTGTCAGGAGGTTGATGATTTGCTAATAGGTTACAATGAAGTTCATGGAGGTAAGATGGGGGCTTAATCACCATAGCAGATCTTCTAGGCATAGTGATTGAGGGCAAATCATCAACAGGTTGTTGATTGTGCTGAGCAGAATCAGAAGAATAGTTAGAAGCAGAATTAGATGAAGGTGAGACTATATGATATTCAGTCAAAATATTATTGTGATTTGAAGGAGGTGAGTATCAAACCGGATAAGGAACAAAGAGGACAGAATTAATGCTTGGTAATACCACTTTAGGAAAGGGATCTACTGAATCTGTTGGAGAAGCTATAGATTGAAAAGGAAAGTGTGTTTCATGAAACACCACATCTCTGGAAATAAGAAAGGATTTAGATGAGATATCATAAAGTTTGTATCCTTTGATTCCTAGTGGATAACCAATAAAAACACATGATTTAGCTCTAGGAGAAAATTCGTTTCTGTGAGATGGAAGTGAGGATGCAAAACAGAGGCTACCAAACACTTTAAGATAATTGTAATTGAAAGAGGTGTCGTATAGCAGGGAAAAAGGAGTCATATTTTTGAGAATGGGAGAAGGTGTTCGATTGATCAGAAAGGTAGCAGTAAGAACACAGTCACCCCAGAATTTAATAGGTACTCGTGACTGAAAATATAGTATTTGTGCTACATTAAGCAAATGTTGACGTTTTCGTTCAACTACGGAATTTTGTTCGGGTCGTTCAACACAAGAGAATTGATTAATGATGCCCTCAGTCTCAAAAAGTTTAGTGAATTTTAGTTCTTGGGCATTATCAAACCTAAAGATTTTAATGGTTTTGTAAAATTGAGTTTTAAGAATTTTGGTATGATAAGCTTCGCATCTGACTTGTGTTTCATCAAATAGATCCAAGTAAAGCGTGTACAGTCATCTACTAAGGTAAGAAAGAATCTATGACCAGCATATATGGGAGTATGATATGGTCCCCATATATCGCAATGTATCAAATCAAAAGCACTATCTGATAGATGATTATTTGATACAAATGATAACCTCCTTTGTTTTGCCAAAATACAAATAGAACAAGGCAGAGTATTTTGCTTCAGTCTAATACAATCAACATGCAACAAACTCTTCAATAGGTCTAACTTCTTATATGATAAATGCCTTAATCTGTCATGCCAAATTTGACTAGTTACATTATTTGCCACTGAAAAATGACAAACATTATTATGAAACGGGAAGCTGAAATCTATTATATAAAGGTCTGCCTTCCTTTCACCCTTGCCAATCATCCTCAATGTGTTCAAGTCCTGAACCACGCAAGAATCTGTAAGGAACTTAACACATAATGAAGAATTTCTGGTTAATGCACTCACTGATAATAGATTGAATTTGAATTGGGGCACGTATAGAACATTGTTGAGCATTAATTCAGATGTAAGCTTCACATTTCCAACTGACTGTACAGGTATTTGGACATGGTTTGGAAGAGTAACATATGCATTTTCAAGAGGTCTTAATGCATGGAATGATGTGTGATCAGAACATATATGACTTGTTGCTCCTGAATCTACCACCCAGTGCTTAAATGAATCAAAATCTGGATTAATAGAAATTGAGAAA
>CAIGRK010280002.1:0-10115 GCA_903798315.1 Fraxinus greggii | reverse complement strand
AACTAATGTTTCGTTTAACTAAGGTAGATTCGTATACAGATATGAGATTGAAATAGTTAAATAGGCTCAGTGAAAACTCGAGATGAGTAAATTAAATACCATAAAAGAATTCGATCGAGCACCATATTAAGCTCTTGAATCTAGAAATAGAACTTAAAGGTGATCAATTGGTGAAACTGTTTAGTATGAATAGCTAAACTATATATTAGGGCGAACGATGTAATCAATTTGAAAACATTTATGTCATTTATTCAAAATTCTTGGTATTTTATTGTTTAAGAGTTGATTTTATTATAAGTTTAATGCATTAAATTNATTCGTATACAGATATGAGATTGAAATAGTTAAATAGGCTCAGTGAAAACTCGAGATGAGTAAATTAAATACCATAAAAGAATTCGATCGAGCACCACATTAAGCTCTTGAATCTAGAAATAGAACTTAAAGGTGATCAATTGGTGAAACTGTTTAGTATGAATAGCTAAACTATATATTAGGGCGAACGATGTAATCAATTTGAAAACATTTATGTCATTTATTCAAAATTCTTGGTATTTTATTGTTTAAGAGTTGATTTTATTATAAGTTTAATGCATTAAATTACTTGATCACTAATTTGATAACTTTGTGAATCTTTTAAGAATCGAGAGATGAGTTTGAAATTTAGACCAAATAGTAAAATTCGGTAATTTAGTATAACGTGTAGAGATGCATATACTAAATATTGCGATCGTACATGAATTTTAAGAACTAATATTTCGTTTAACTAAGGTAGATTCGGATAGAGATATGAGATTGAAATAGTTAAATAGGCTCAATGAGAACTCGAGAGGGATAAATTGAATACCATTGAATAATTCGATCGAGCACCACATTATGCTCTTGAATCTTGAATTAGGACTTAAAGGTGATCAATTGGTGAAATTGTTCGTCCCTAATTTTCATCCACTATTTGAAATCTCAACAAATCTTTGTGTACGTTTTAATTAAGTTAAACTGTTTAAATCAAAAATTCACATTAACGTATAAATCTTTGTTTACTTTCATCAAATAGGAGTTGGAAAAATTTAATTAAGGTCTAAAGTATAGTCCTCGTGGGAAAGGTAATCCGGATTCAAAGGTACACTATATTACTTGTTACAATATCGTACACCCACGATATAAAAATGCAACATCTTTAATTTTGAAGCAATATTAGACATCTCCATGATATACTCCCGAATATTTCATTTACTTTTATACCTTAGTGAACCTAAGTTCGCCAAAAGTGTACTTGTTTTAGCCTTTTCTCTTTTTCCAAAGCGTTTTTCAATTTCATCAAGAAATTCATTGGCAGTAGTTACCTTATTGGATAAAGTGTCCCTAATGATTCTTAAATACCATATTTCATAATCAAAGTCCATTTTTTCATCAGCAGAACATTTATCCGTAAGTGCAGTGGGTTGTTCAGTCCTTAACGCAAGGTCTAAGTCCATGCAGCTAATAACGAGTGTACGATCTCTTTCCAATCCTTTAAGTTGGTTCCATTTAGCACGAGAATAGAGTTGATGTTTGCAAATATTTTAGAAGCGAAAGAGTTAACTGAATAGAGAACAATGCCGAAAAAATACGTTCACATTAGAATCCGTATTTTAAACAATTAATTAATTCTAATAATGGTAAACTCCATCATAAGAGATCGAGCACAACAATGATATTTAGTCTTTGGATAGAAATACCAACTTGTAAGTGGTATTCTTGGTGTAATAATTAAATGTTGACAATAAATGATGTCAAACAATAAACATATCTTTGGACCGATTTATTGTTCGCATAAAACAAAACTTTATAATTGTCACATATTTATTATCACAAGGGTGCATATAATTCGGCAAAATATTTGCCTTCCTTTGGGCTGGTGAATATCCGCATAAATTACAAACACACAATTTTCATAATATTCCAAATAAATTAATCTAGATAATAGAGGTTGCTTTGGTAACACGTTGCGCATTTAATTTATTTAGGAAAATTAGTAAGCCAGAAAAATTTGAAGTACCAAAGTTTGAATTTGAATTGTTAATTCCTAATTCTTTTATTTTTATTTTTATTTTTGTTTCAAACTTTAAAAAAATAATAATAATATTAACAGAATGTCGGAAACGGGCGCTGCAGCGCCAATTGCTGTTACCCGAACGTAAACCCACCAGGAGGAAAAAAAAAAAAAAACTTATTTTCTTCCAATTGCATCATCTTTGTTAATCATTACAGGCACACGTGTTTAATGAAATTGCTTAAAACTCATTTCCACATAAATGCAATCAATTATAATTATACTCAAATGTGACAATTTTAAATTTAACAATTAAGTCCTAAAAATTGCCAAATTTGAAAATACCCAAAATTGAAATATCTAAGGTTTGAAATTCACATCCCAAAATTAAGTAATCCAAAGTATGAATTTCAACACTAAAATTAATTTTTAAATCTCAATGTTTTAACATGAAGTTGGTTCTGATACCACATGTTAAATTTTTCATAAAACTTAAATTTTATAAAATACTATGAATTGTCAATATCTCCATGTCAAATCACCAAGAAAATTAATAATACGAAACATACATTGATTCATTGATTTGTATCTTGAATAATGAATCTTGAATTTCTTGTTCTTCAATTTAACTGCTCCAATTCTTATTCTTGATTATGAATTTTGGATCTTTCTCTATTAATTCTTGTGTTGATGTGATGACACAAAAAATGAGAAAATTACATATGAATTGGAGATCATAACCATATATATAATTCTATATGTATTCGGTACATTGTCAAATACGAACCCTAGTGGATCCAATATCTCACATATAATTCAGCACACACTTTATTTAGATGTCCAAAGCCCGATTACTTAATTCTTTATTAGATCACTTTAATTTTGGATTTAACTTTAAGATAACATTTATACACAATTAATTACATATGTCGCCTACATGGCATATTAAATAATTTCCCGACATGTGATAACAATGAAATGAGAAAAATGGTAATGCTCCTTAAATATTTATGCTACATAACCGATTACCTTTCCTCTTTAACAATGCAGATTTGTTTATTTAATTTAGTTGTAGACTAATTTATTACACAACTTAATAGTAAACCAATTGTACCAATAGAAAATTTGAAAGAAACTTAATTCAATCCTTTGACTTTTAAACATATATAGGGGCCTCTAGATAAAGCCAAAAGTAAAAGCATGTTGCAAATGGTTAAGTAAAAAAATTAGCTAAATAGTTTACCTGAACTTCTCTAATGCTACTAATTGTATTTATTACTTTAATACTCTCCAGGAGAGCGTACAAAGACACACAAGGTGACTCAAAGTAAGGGTGCCAGGATCGTTGGCCTGTCCACCACCATATTCACTTCTTCCATCAACTTCCTCTCGACATTATGGAGAAAGATGTATTCATATACCTGGCAAGCACAATCAATGTATTTTTAGGTTCAAAGCTATTAAAAACAACTTTGGTCAATTGGCAAGATTTCAGCTAAAGTAAATCAGGCAGACATGGAAATAAAAATTTTACTTCACAAGAGATTGTTCGAAATTTTCAAACAGTGAATCTGGTTATATAGTATTTTTGATTCAACATGTTATGGACTGGAATGCTCTAATACCAGTTTGTTGTGAAACGATAAAAGATTTTAGTCACAATATCAAGTAAAGATCACAAAAACTCAAGAATAAAATAATTTGTAGAGAATTGAAATTTTATATAACATGGAGAAAGAATACAAAGATTATGTGTTTTTGTCTATCAACTTCTAACTTCTCATTAACTCGTAACGAAGAGTCAACTATATATAGAGAACAAGTATGGAACATTCAAACCCTTATGGTAGAGTTGTAGATAAAGTAAAATATCACAAATGGAGTCCGAGACACAGAAAGATACCAAAACAGTGCAGATTGCAGAAAAGGTGGCGCGACACCATAGCGCCCAACGGCGTCGGGGCCAATATTATAGTGGTGCCGTGGCGCCCATTCTTGGGTCCTTTACTCTAAAAATATTGATTCTCTTCATCACAATATTCTCTTCAAATCCAACACAAATTCAGGTTCCCAATGGGCTTCCATGTAGAACTTCAATTAGAATTTGTCAAATAAACTTGAATAGAATTTCATAATTACATTTCAAATAGAATTCTTCTTAATGTGCACTTTAATTGGAACTCCTGATTGTGCTCAACTACCCGAATTCTAACAATATCCACTTTGATACAAATTCAACTGCAATGAACAAATCTTCAAAAAAATTCTCTATCTGAAGACAAACTGCACTGCAATGATTAAATTTGAACTCTTCAATAAACACAAACAAGACTTCTCCATCAACAATTCTAACTGAAAATATTCTCCATCTTTGCTGCCCCAATTAAGTGCAAAAGTGATCTAATGACCACCAAACAAGGCAGAAACGAGACATGTAACAGAATCACAACTAAATGCACAAAAGAAGGGTCTTGGCTAGAATTAACACATTTAACCGCATTCAAACCATCAGCAAAATCAGCAGAATTATACCTATGTGGAATCTTGTGGACAAAAATGGGTCTATTTCTAGCAATTGAATACGATAATACCGTCGATAATTATGGCAAGATGGATTTACTCATATCTTCAAAATTCAACTGAGATGTATTCTTAAAGGAAGACCCCAAATTAGACTCAAACGGTACATAAGTTAACTCTAAATCCACCTGAATTCTTAAAATATGCTAATTTCATGAAGATTATGTATTACCTTTCAAGATATAAAAATGGGATTTTCTAAGTCCCATCAGAACAACACGGGCTCTTTTGATAATCTTTAGAACTCCACCTTCAACAGTGTACATGTATCCTTTTGAATTAAGAATACTTAAGGAGATAAGATTTTTTTCAGACCTAGAATGTGTCTCATGTATCACATGTTCTAACAATCTCATCAAACATCTTTATTCTGACCCGACCAATACCAGTTATCCGAAAAGGTGTGTTATTACTAGTCATCACAACACCTTTCGAAACTTCTTCATATTTTGAAAATAATTGTCGATTGGGTGACATATGAAAAGTGTAAGCTATATCCAAAATCGAAGTCTCATCAGGTTTGGAGTTGTAGTAGGACATAATTAAAAGCTCTCCATCACTGCTAAGATTTTCTACAATACTTGCTTCTCCTAAAGTTTGTGATTGTTGATTTGCAATTGACTTAGATTTATTCTGCAACTTATAACAATCGTTTACCAAATGCCCATTTTTCTTGCAATAATTACAAAATTTGAAGTTAGATTTTAACTTACCATTTGAACAACCATCATGAACAATGAGACCATCTCCATGATCCTCAAATGCTACAAGATACTTCATCTTCTCCTTTAAATATAGAGTACCATAGACTTCTTCAATGGAGAGAATAACATGACTATATAAAATCGTGTCTCTAAAAGACATGTATGAGGCGGGCAATGAACACAACAAAATCAAATACAAGTCTTATTCATCATATTTGACCTTCAAGGTCTCCAAATCAACGATGATTTCATTAAAAGCAGTTAGGTGATCCTCAAGAAATGTACATTATATCATACGATGAGATAGACGTTGCTCCATATGCGATTTGCTAGAAAGACCTTAATCATGCATAATTGCTCCAATTTTAACCATAATGCAGTGACTCACTTCTCCTTCAAAACATCTTGAAGAATATTATTGGAAAGATGAAGAAGTATTTGAGATAGGGTCTATCGATCCCTATATTGCTTCCCCTTAATAGCCCTAATTGTGTGAATCTTGTCAAATCCCAATAACTCATCGTCTAGATTCATCAAAGCTAGTATTACTTGCATCTTTACCTGCCACAAAGAGAATCTTATATTGTGAGCTAATAGTGGAATATCATATTTCATTTTTGCCGTCACGAAAAACGTCTTATCTTCCCAAGAATTTCAACACCAAGGATTCTAATACCAATTGTTATGGATTGAAATGCTCTAATATCAGTTTATTGTGAAAAGATAAGATATCATAGCCACAATATGAAATAAAGATTACAAGAACACAAGAATAAATTAATTTGCAGATAATTGAGATTTTATTATAATATGAAAAAGAATACAAAGATTATGTGTTTATGATTTGTCTAACTTTTAATTTCTCACTAAATCATAATGAATAGCCAATTACATATAGGGAATAAATAGGGGATGTCCACACCCTTATAATAGAGTTGTAGATGAAGTAGAATGTCAAAAAGGAATCCAAAAAAAGGAAATGGAGACCAAAAAGCACATATGGCGGAACAGGTGGCGCTACGACGTCGGCTCGGTACCTAAATGATTGGTCCCAAACACTAGCGCCGAGGCGTCCACTTTCAGATCCTTTATTTCAAAAATCTTGATTTTTTTCATCTCGAAGTTATCTTCAAGTAGAACTTTAATTAGAATGTGCCAAATAAACTTAAATAGAATTTCACAATTGCATTCAAAATAGGATTCTTCTTAATGTGCACTTTAATTAAAACTCTCAATTATTTTCAACAAAGAATTCGGGTCACACCCAAATTCTAACACAACATGTACAAGAGAAAATGAAAAAAAAAAATTTTAACATCTGGTATGCCAGAATTACATGAATGATGCTCTTCTTAATGTATACTTTAATTAAAATTCCAAATTATCTTCAATAAAGAATTTAAGTCACACCCAAATTCTAACACTTCAAGTACAAGGGAATATGAAAAAAACTTAGCTGGTAACATCTAGTATGCCAAAATTACATTAATGGTGGAGATTGTTGAGTCAATTGCTGCAATTTTGACCAAACAATTAATTCTAACCAAGGTTAGAGTTTCTGTTGAATGAGGAATGTGACTTTAAGCTATGGCATTCCTCTTTTCAATCCATCTATGTTAATGAACAATAAAATATCGGGCTGGATTGGTTATATTAGGGCTTTGTGATTTGATTTGGATGTTTTTCCAATATTTGGTTTGCAATTAAACCTTGATTCTTATGGTTGTGCAAGTGTGCTTGAGTGTTATCCTCTTTGGATGCTCAACTCATTAGTAGGCTCTTCCAGCTGATTATTCATGCCTACGTTGAAAAATTAATCCTTAGTGTTCTTACTACTCTTTCACATTATTTTCGCTTTCTTGGTGCTGGTTGAGTCTTATTATAAGACCTACAATAATTTTAAGCATAACCAAACGAGTCAAGACAATCCCAAATCGAAGTAAGAAAATACTAACATGTGGATTTGTACCGGCGCATTAGAAAAATTACTCGTATTTAAGTATTTAAAAATTAATATAAAAGAGACCAAGTTAGGTTGATTACAAGACAAATGCTAAAGAAAAATGACTTTTATATGATGTTTTTTTAATTCCTTTGATCTCATTTACACTTCCATCTCCAAAGCTTATTCCTTGGTATTAAGCTTCTGAAACTTTTATTTCCAATTGAAACTATTCCAAACTCACAAAAATTTATGGGAACAAAAACTATATCCACAAAGGGAAGTAAGCAATTAAATAAGCTCTTCAATTTGATCTTATCTTGGCAAGAAAATAATCTCAGGATTTTTGTTGGGTACATGTAGATTTTATTAGAACAAGAAATCGAAATCACAAAGCATACAAAGATTTATTCTCATATTTACAACTCAAATAACCACTGGCATCTCAGTATCAACGATCTAGGGCTCACGATATTGTACCCTTTCGTACAACTCGAAAACCTCGAACACAAAACCTCAATAGTCGGTCGATTCTACTTCTATGGACCAAAAGGCATAACACTGAAATCGTACATACTCTTCTCTTCCAAGAATCATAGAGACTCGGCCGTTGTACAATGGTTTGTTGGACTCTTCATTTGGTCCTCACTTTGTGGGTTGTTTACAGCAGATTCACATCAGCTTTTCCTCTCTCTATAGTCATGTGATTCTTTATCTTTCTTCATATCTTCTACATTTCTTTTTCCCTTTGTAAATCTGAGTGATTTGTGAAAAATATGAAAGGGAAAGGTTTCCATTTACGTTAGTGAATAATATAATATCGGGCTGGATTGGTTATATTAGGGCTTTGTGCTCTGATTTGTGATGTTTTTCCTATATTTGTTTTGCAATTGAACCTTGATTCTTATGGTGGTGCTAGTGTGCTCGAGTGTTATCCTCTTTGGATGCTCAACTCGTGAATAGGTTCTTCGAGCTGAATATCCGGGCCTACGATATCAAATTCTTAGTGCTCTTACTACTTCTTTGCATTATAAAATAAACTTTATTCGCGAGCAATAAATAAAGAAATGTAGGATGGACAACAATTAGGAAAGAATCTCTAATAGTCCCCATTTGAGACTATTCTTCAACATGTCTGTCAAGTGAAATTTATATCATGTTGAGCTACAAGCAGTTTTTAAAAGTTAAAAATGTTATTTCTTCGTATTAAATTCTCAGAAAAATAAAATAGCTGGGGTCGTGCATGCTACGCAGAAATTCAAATATTGATGGATCTGTGGACCATTTCCATCGACGTCTTTGAAAGAAAGTCCGAATCTGGCTTGGAATTACATAAATCAATATAGACGTGGATTGAAAAGAAGGGCCAATTCGACACTTTAGCACTATTGCTAACTTGTGTACAAACTTTGTCTTGGCACCAAGTTCATGATACATCCAAACAGTTTGTAAAAGGCATAAAATTAAGAAGCATACACACTCAAATGGAAATAAATTCCAATGTTTTGAAAACTGGACTCTCGGGCATGAACTTGGAAATGGAAATGGTCAAGGGGTTGAACTCGTAGTAAAAAAATTAGAAGTTCCAAGTGAAACAAAACAGCCGATTGTTGCTATTTTCAATGGATTTATTTTTTAAAATTTTTTGGGTGGACCGATTCCACGTTTTCCAATTGAATTGACTAATCAAGTCATATTTTGATAACATCATGAAATTCACAAAATTCCTGGTTGAGATAAAAGATGCACTATGGCTCAATCTGAAAATTTAAAAAAAAAAAAAAAAACCCAAAATTTAAGGCATGGCTCTTAAGTCTATGTGAACTTTCTATTTTTAACAATTAATTTTCTCAAACTTTCACTTTTCTTACAAGTTCTCAATAACCCTCCGATCCCCTACCGTAACAAGATTATCAAATAATGTTGAATACTTCTAGAATTTCTAGTTCACTCTTTCTTTGTGACAAGTAAAATTCTTGTTATTAACCAATCAAATTCAATTTCCAAAAGAATATTTTAAATTTCCAAGATCTCTCGGTTTAAAACGATCATTTAAGAAACTTCTTCCTCCGTATCAGACGAATAGCGAATACCCTGTCATATATTGTTGGTACTCTGCTTCTTTAAGAGCAGAAGAGAATTTAACAAACCATTGTCTCATGACCTGCTAAAAATTGTACAAAGATTGTTGTGTTTAGATACCCTCTGTCCACCTTAAACAGGACACTCGATACCGTAAAGCATGACAAGTATAATAACTGTCCAAATGTCATTAATCCAACAAGTTTGAGAACAATAGCTCAATTCGTGGACAACAGAGTCCAGATAAAGTAGCATTTCAGTTAGTTAATAAATACAAAATAAACAAAACCGAAGATCTTAAAATATATATAGATATTCACTTGTCGGCCAAGCTAAATTCTTTGCATTCAAGTACAATTGCAAAGAAAATTTCGAATATCCCCATAACATCCACCTCAGTATTCATTGAAATGGATAGCACCAACTTTCCACACAATGTATGTTGTTGCAAACATTACAGTGCTGATTAATACAAATGACAAGACGACAAGAAACACGTCGACACCACCAGGAAATTCAAACGTCCAGCCCGGCTTTGGTAATCCCCTTTTACTGTCATCTAGCATATTTGAAGGTGCTTCCGGGAGACCAGGGCGTCTTTTCCCTTTGTCACTTTCTCTTAAGGCTTCTAATAATTTGCTCCCTAGCTCTGGTTTAGATGGCTTCGATTCTGTGTAGCGACTGAGGACCCGGGCTGCCCTAAGTCTCTCTCTTGCTGTTAATGGAGTTCTTTTCGGGGTTGAGCTTGACTTGATTGCAGATGTTCCAGTGTTCA
>CAIGRK010279979.1:0-10514 GCA_903798315.1 Fraxinus greggii | reverse complement strand
ACTGTTTAATTTGTTTTTGCAATTTTAATTTATTTTTCAATTGCTAGATATTAATATGTTCTATATACCGTTCTATATAATTGAATCTGAACTGCGTATACAGTGTTTAATCTGCAAATACGGTATTTAGTACTGCAACAAATATCTTACATTGCTATCATGTTTTTCCAAGGGTTTGTGGTGTAGGAGATGCGATGTAATATTCAACTAATATAAGCACATAATATTTGGTCATGTTTATCTTGTTGCTGATTATGCAATAAAAATATTTGTCGAAGGTACACTGGAAACTTCTCTTTATGGTTTGGGCATTGAGGTAAATTTCAACGCCCTGTGGTTTAGCAGTTTAGCTTGTAGATGATTGTTCCTTTTTTTTTTTTTTAACTTTATCATCTTGAACTTGCTCTTTTCCAGCTTGAATTCTATAGTCTCCTAAACAAAGTGGACTCCCCTTTGAAGAATTGCATTCCTGGTGTTTCTACAAGTGGGATTCTACCTTTTGAAAATGGATCGTATATAGTATGTCCTTCGGATGGCAAGGGCATACCACAGGTGATTGCCAACTGCAGTGTCATATCAACGAAGCACAACAGAATTGATTATCCATTTGGTGTGTGGAGCAAAAAGCAATTTGAATATCTAAATTCTGGTATGTCACCATACCAATCAGGAAATTCTGGTGAATGCTCTCAAATATGGCCACATATTGTGACAAAAAGATACAGGGGGGCTATTTGCTAATCTGTATGCAATTTTCGGCTGACTCTTATGCTGCTTCGATCTACAAAAGAGACACCCTCCTGTGGGAAGGTGCTTTAAATGTCGCTACTTTTCTGGGAGAGCAATTGCATAAACCTTCACCTCTTGCCCTGTCCATCTTCTAATGCTTCATTACTTGCAGTTGGAGAGCAGATAGAGATGCCCCCATGATTCGGGTTGGGTCGGGTTGTCCTTTAAAAAAAAACCCAAACTAGACCTGACCCAATTGGGGTTGGGTCGGTTTAGGGGTAGGAATCGGGTCGGGTTGTGAAAGAGCCGAAAACCGAGTAAGCCGGGTCAGGCTGACTCTGGGCCAAACCCTATCCGACCCATTGCCCACCCCTACTTGCAATATGTTAATAAGTTGAGTGTCTAATGACCAAATTAAATTATGACATTTTAATATGTTAAACCTATATAAGTTTTTTCATCTTCCGTGAAAATATCATAGAAATCCGAGTTTGTTTGGTATATAAACCAAAATATCAATTCAATGCAGCAAGCTAGATGGTCGAAATAAGAAATGAAGTATGTTTTAGTAGCAATCGAATCTTAAAATTCAAGGTGTTAGTGCCTGGTCTATCTGAGAGTAGCCTGGATAGACAACGATGCCAACTAGTTATACCCGTTAGTTGGAAATGGTTGTTAGTTTAAACAATCCAAACAAAATTGATAACTACAAACTTACGTGATGCCTCTTACAATAAGCAATTTACTTATATTTTTCGTTAGACTCAAGCAAACGAGAATGAGTGGTATGATGAAGCTCTTGCAAACTGTTCCTATAATTCGATGTCTGGCCGTAATTTTGATATGACTAAGCAACATAAGCAAATCACAAGGCATCGAGGTACCAAGCTATAACTATGGAAATGACTAAACTTTGAAGTACGATTGACCGCATGATTATAAGAAATTTCACCCAACTCAAAACGTTGATCTTAAGAACGAAGTAATCAGTAACAAGACTCCACCAGTTACCACTAGCGTTTGTCCATCAGCCTGAGGATGATAGTCACTATTGAAATTAGGAGAACTGTTGACCAACTTCCAAGGACTACGCCAAAAATGAAAAAATTGTGTTCTACTTCAAAACAATCGAAGTTGGATGACCATGCTAGTATACCTTGTGAAAGAATAGCTGTACCACAATCAAGTCATTTGGTGGTATGCTTACATGGAACAAAATGAACCATTTTCTAGAAATGGTCAACAATCACTAAAATGGAATTATTAGCCCGCTATGTCTGAGAGACCCATAACAAATTCTGTACTGATATCAGACTAAGGCTGCATGGGAACTAGCAAAGAAATGTACAAATCGATGATGGTGCGCAAACGATGACCATGTGACAGATATAACATTGTCCTACCAAGCATTATGTTGGTCCCATAACGTAATAAACCATTTTATACGAAAGGTTAAGAAACTCAAAACTGCAGAAAAACTTAAAACACAAGAATTGTTTTGCCCTAAAAGGGCTCGGATGTTCAGTCGATTGACTTAATCAGCCGTTGAGCATCTGCCAGAAGATATTGCTCCAAATCCACTAAAATCAACTAAGAAATTGTATAGAAATGTATGATTCTTCAAGTTCTTTCTAGCATTTCTATATACAAATCAGTAATCAAATACTCAGAAATCTCTCAAAAGTTGTACTAAACATCCCTCATTCTTACCAAAAGAAAAGAGATTACAACACAAATATTAGAAGTTATAGATTTTCAGAGAAACACTTGTTCACTTAGAGAGAGAATCAACATCAGAAAGAATAAGAATGAAAAACCAAGTATAATATATATCCATATCAAAGGCCAGGATTCAGCCATGTGTACGGCAGATCACACCCCACTCTAAGAGGCAAAAAAACATGAAACTGAAAACGCGTTTTAATAACTGGGCCTCAAAACCCATTTTCGAGAATTAAGACAGCCCAACAAGCCAATAATAGTGAGGCATCCCACTTATTTAACACATTAACGATGAAACCTCACATAGGATGGCTAGCTAAAAAAGGTATATCAAAGTGAGTTAAAGCCTGAGTTGAACAATTCGATTGACGATGTCTTAGACCACTACAATAGTAGCAGCAGACTCCCTTGCTAGTTGCAACCCGTCAAAGTTGCGAGTGTGGAATTAGTTGTAGCTCCATGACCTGCCTAGTTGTGGGTGTAGGAAAAACATCTATGGAAGTTATGGTTTTGAGTTGGGACCGAATAACAAACCACTACTCGAACCATTGGCAAATCTTCCTTGTCCTAACGATGAACCAGCCCTGATTATTATTTTTAGTGTATTGTATATTAAATTATTTTTGAAAATAAATAAAATTTAAATAAATAAATGAAAAGAAAATATTGGAATGTTTCAATTCCGATCTGTCGTCTCTCTTAGAAATTTCACTAGGGACAGACATGGGCCATTGTTGCAACAATTAAGAGTCCGTTTGGTTTGCGTTTCAATTTTGAGTTTTGAGTTTATTTCTAATTTTTTGTTTTGAGTCTTCTACAAGATTGTGTTGAAATTGTGTTTGGCTTTTCATTCTTAAAATTTATTTCTCAAAACGAAAAATTAAAAAATATGTATGATATGAAAATTTTAGAAATTGTTTTATGATACTTTATTTCGTAAAATTTGATTATTCATTAAATTTGAATAATTTTATATTTTATCAATAAATTATACACTTTTAATTGAAAATTTTAAATATTTTTTGCTATATAAGTAAAATAAAAATAAACAATAAATTATACGCAAAATATTTTATTCTCTCTTCTTTTCAACCGCACATTTTTTAATAAAATAATACTATACGCAAACTTGAAATTTTTCTTTAGTTTTTAACAACATATTCTCCATCAAGACGCTATTCCAAAATATTTTCAAAATATTTTTTCTCTCTTCTTTTCAACCGCACTTTTTTTAATAAAATAATACTATATGCAAACTCGAATTTTTTTTATTTTTTAACAACATATTCTCCATCAAGACGCTATTCCAAAATGTATTTTGGGCAAAAAAATGGCTCAAACAGGCTCTATGTTGGTAAAACATAGAAAAAAAAAATAAAAAATAATAATGTGGACCGAATTTTTTAATAGCGTTTATTTAATAATACATATTTTCTAGAATTTTCATCTAAATAAGTAATAAGAGCTTGAACTATTTTTACTTTAGAATTTCTTAGAATTTTATTTTTTTTTCAAAACTTTTATATTTTATATTTTTTTAGATTTTTTTATTTTTTCAAATTTTTATTTTTAGATTTTAGATTTTATATTTTTATTTTTACAATTTTAGAATTTTTTTCAATTTTTTAAAAAAATTATTTTTAATATATTTTTATTTTATACAATTTCAGAGTATTATTTTTATAGAATTTAGAATTTTTTATAATTTTAAAATTAAAAATTTGTAATTAATGAAATTTCATTTAAAAGCTTATTTTTATATTTGGAGTGTTTTCACTAAAATTACTTAAAACATCAAAGACACGTTTTGTGTTTCATGTTATAATTTTATCATTATTTCAAAAATGCATTTTTGAAAGTATCAGATTAAAAATTTTGAGTGTTTTGTAAAATTAAAAATGAAATCGGCTTGAAAATGTCAAATTAAACACGTAATTTACTTAGGTACACTATTATTTTCTAATTCTTTCATATTGGTCTGAGTATAATATGTTCAAACCATTAAAATAAAAATTAGAAGGGTTGAAAAACACTAAAGGTCACCTAATTTTGAGAAAAATTCCATTTTAGTGATTTATCAATTTTTTTTTTCAAATTTTATTCATTGAAGTTGATTAGTATTAACGTAATAAAGTTGATTAGTTGTCTAATTGAATGATTATAATGTGTCCATTGTAAAAGTCACGTTTACTGTCACATTTTGATAGCAAAACTTTTGGATAAGATTTGCACCATTGCCCATTTAATGCAATAAATAATGTCACATAAAGTTAACGTTATCTACCAGATAGGATGTAATTATTATCGGCAATAAGAATTGAAACGAAATTAAAACCCGAGCAACTAATTACGACTTTGAAACAATAAAGTTATAAAACACATTGCATCGCTGTCCGTTTGTTGAACAATTAATGTCATAGAAAATTTAATGCAAGAAAAAATTATTTGCCAGATAGGATGGAATTATTGTTGGTAACGAATAATGAGTTTGAAAAAAAAAATTAAGTGACTAAAGTAAAACTTATATCAAAGTTGGGTGACTTCCATTGTGCTGTCCCCAAAAAAATAGTGTACAATTCAATGGTGAATAGAATGTGGGTCTGTTCTCGCATTTCCATAGTTTTTATTATTATTTTGTCCGTTCTGGCATATAAATATGTATGAATGTATCATTTTGTGCTAAGCTAGATTGAGCTCTCAGATTTTTGCAGCCAAGGCTTCTGGGCTATTTGTTCTCTTGAAAAAACGTTGGACCACACTCGCTGCATGCAAACTTTAATCTTTTATCCAGTGTTTCTTCTTCAGGTGAGTATATTTCTACCTTTCTTTTCCCTTTTGATATCTTTGCGCATTTTCTTGGATTTGATCTAGGTGTTAATTTCTGTACACATACTTAATTTCCTGCAGAATTTTATTAATTTGTAGATTTTTGTTCTTTAATTTGATGATTTTTTTACCTTTTGTTTTAATAGATTGAATGTGCATTTTATGCTTTGTTTTGGGTTGAGTTTCAGTTTTCTGGTGATTAAAGGGTTTTTTGGGATTAATTTCAAGAAAAGTTAAAATTGAAGAGTGGGAGAGAGAAGGGAAGAGTTAAATGGCAACTCAAACAATGGGATCTCATGGGGGCCGTAGTAGCGGTATTAGGGGAGATCCGACCCAAATGCGAAACCAAAGTCAGGACCCGAAATCGAAACCACTGGATAGGCAGGGGTCCTTGTACAACCTTACTTTTGATGAGGTGCAGAATCAATTAGGGGATTTAGGGAAACCATTAAGTAGCATGAATCTAGATGAGCTTCTCAAGACTGTTTGGACTGCCGAGGCTAATAACCAAGCTCCGGGAAGTGTTGATTACATGTCTGCTGCACAAGGTCCCACCCAATCCACTTCTGGCTCCTCTTTGAATCGACAGTCGAGCCTGACACTGTCTAGGGATTTGAGCAAGAAGACTGTTGATGAGGTATGGCACGATATTCAGCAGGGGCAGAAGAGGAACAATCTTGACAGAAAAACCACTCTTGGTGAAATGACGCTGGAGGACTTCTTGGTGAAGGCAGGGGTGGTCGCTGAGTCATCTCCAATGGAGAAAGGTTCCGGCTTAGTTTTAGGGGTTACAGATGCGATGGATCTACCACAGCAAGCTCAGTGGATGTCATATCAGTTCCCTTTAATTAACCCACAGCAACAGCAACAGCAACAGAACATGCTGCCATTTTTTGTGCCTGGCCAGTCAGTTCAACAGTCTATTCCCATTGGTGGAGATTTGATGATAGATGAAGCTTATCCTGAAACCCAAATGACAATGTCTACATCTCCTTTGATGGGCGGCACTTCGTCAGATACACAGACACCTGGGAGAAAGAGACGTGCTCCTGATGAAGTGACTGAAAGGACCGTTGAAAGGAGGCAAAAGAGAATGATTAAGAACCGGGAGTCTGCAGCACGATCAAGAGCAAGGAAGCAGGTGAACTTTCATAACCCAATTGTGGTTAGTATATTCTTCATCTCTTTACCTTGACTATAACCCATAAGATATTGCTTTGTGATCTGCAGGCTTACACTCATGAGCTGGAGAACAAGGTTTCACGTCTGGAGGAGGAGAACAAAAGGCTTAGGAGACAAAAGGTAAGGCTTTGCCATACGCATCCTCAACATATTTGTCTTATTGTCATTTTAGCATTTCATTATCATATATCATCCATCAAAGATGTCTGCACTGTATTTTACCTACTAATGAACATTTTTGGTGGTGATACTGAAATTAAGAATATGTATCACCATTTATCTCCAATGTATTTATTTTATGAATTTTTATTGGTAGTGCTTGCACGAGTTAACATTCTTTTTTCTTTTTCATTGTTATTAAAGAATTGTTAAAAATACAGAATGGTAAAGCATTATTTTTCTATGCACTCTATGAAATTTGCATTATCATATACGTCTAACAAAGAATGGTAAATATTTTTTAATAACAACGATGCTTTCATATAACATAGAATCTTTAACTTGCGAAAAATATTATTAACCAATCCTACAACTTCAATTTTCTAGATCAATTTGCGAAAAGTACAATATAGAATAAGAAAGAGTACATGCACAATTATACGAAATAAATAAAGAGAACTTATATGCATAAATTAGCTAAAGAGAATAAAGAAAACAAATATAGTGAATCCCCTTCTCAAGTACACTGTTTGGTTCACTCTGTTACCACTTACCGATTACCATCATGCAATCCTCCTAATAACACAAGAGATCGTTCTCCCCAAAATTCTTATTTCTCAAATTCCAAAATGTTCCTCTCCATTTCGTTTCAGTACCATGTTAGTGGAGGTCATTTCAGGAATTCTTCTAAAATCATTGAATATGCTAAATGTTACCCAATGTTTTTCCAAAAGTCGGTGGCATCAATTCACTAAAATAAACCATATATCTTAAATGTCCTTGCAAGGTGCTTCTCTAATATTAAGTTTTCCTAACATTTGCCAGCTTTCCGGTTTGTTAGAGCCAAGTTAAATGAGACGCACTTCACCTAGTTCCCTTAGATATAATTTAGGCCGTTCCTATGGTAGGACAGATAATCTTTTAACAAAGCCAACCTTTTTGTCACCTCATCATAGACGAACCTTAACTCGTAATATGATTGGGGCTGTGAGTTTCCCTTTGTGTTCTTGTCACACCAAGTTTATTGATATGCACCGAATAGTTTTCCTAACATCTTGTCCCCTTTAAAATAAATTTATAGCCTGTTTGGACCCCATTTTTTTTTGGATGAAAATGCATTTTGAAATAGTACTTTGAAGGAAAATGTGGAGTTAAAAAATAAGGAAACGTTTTGAATTTGCGTGTAATATTATTTTATTGAAACATGTGTGGTTGAAAATAAGAGAGAAAAATATGTTTTGAAAATAATGAGGACCAAACAAGGGCTTAATAGTTAAGGATTAAGAAAACAAAAAGGAAAATAATGTTCACGTCCTAAAATTTCCCCTTGTTCTGGCTCATATTTTTCCTTCTTTTGACATGCTGGAGCCACAAGTGATTCCTTTATGAGAATATTTTTTCCATAAATCATTGATATCCATGATTCAAACAGAATGCGAAGGCTCAGCACATTCTCGTAGTTTCACCCTCTAAATACACAAATCAATTAAAGAGTACAAGTTATATAACATACTCTAGTTGAATTGTTACGACACTTCTCTATTTCTTCCCTTTCTCAGTTTGATGCTTTGCTTTCTTTCCTTGTTATATATATTTTTTTCCAGCTAACGCATGTACTAGTCATGGCTGCTGATTCATCAATATCTCGAGAGAAACAATGAATTATGCTGAGTTACTGGATACGATAAAAACATGCCCTACTACTCTCTTCAAACTATAAATTAGAGTTCTACTTGTATAGAAGATTTTATGTCTTAAAGATTTAAAATGAGCTTAATTATAAGGGTTCCAGTGATAGAGGAATTGATGATTGAAGAGGACTGAGAAATAGGTATAACTAAGTTTATGAGATCATTAATGAAGCTCAATATCTTATGATTGCACATATAATTAAAAAACAAAATTAGAAAACTGGAAATTCTTATATAATTGTCAAGGCATTATCAAATGTGTCTTAAGTGGTAACAGATTCAGAAAGAAGAATGTTTATTTGGGAAAAAAACATTCTGTTTCATAATCACTGAAGGACTGAAACATTAAGTATTTACAGTATGTTCTATAACTGTTACTCCTTGTTGCTAAACAACATTATCTTCCCATACAACTTCTCAATCTCATGCTATATATTACTCTTTAAATAGATATCTGACTCCTCTAAGGATAAGGATATTCCTTTGACAATAAACTGAGCTAATTTGGTGTTGGGGACACAATTAAATCTTTTCACGTTCTTCAGTTACCCAAAATTTAATAAACTGTTTCAGGGAGCTTGAGTGGGTTGACTGATAAAATGATATCAAATTGTGGTTTCTAGAGTCGTCATAGTAACATTTTCTTCATCTGGATTGTGAACTGTGTGAATTTGTTTAAAATTTTACCGAAACACTATTAAATTCCCATTTTAGTCCTGAAATGTCAAACTTCACTTGGTATTGAACTCCTGTGCAATTTATTAGGAATAAAAGCTTTGCGTGGACTGCATACTCAGACAGTCACAAAGCATGTTCAAAGATACAAAAATGTGTCCAGGATGTTGAAATTTACCACTAGTATACCTACTGGTATAAGCTCATTGGCTCTTGCAATTTTTTCACTTCGAAAGGATTTTCTGCAATCTGTTGAAATTGGTCTAGAGCAGGTCCTATGGTTTATTATGCACTGATTTTACGTCATTGAAGTTGATTTGTGAAGAGTCTGAAAATAGTTTGTTTTCACTTTTAGCTTGATTTGTTGTTGAAATAAGTGTTCAACGAATAATCAAAATTTCAGCTATGAACATGGTTCAGAAACTCCTTTTTACTTCTTGGGGTTTCTCAACTCATCTTATGTCACTAAGCTTTAGTTCCTATGTAGCATATATTCCTTCATCTTCCTTTCTTTCTGTATTGTTTATCTTAATCAATCGAGAATGATCAAAATGACCTCAAGAGTTCAAAGGAACACTTGATCTGCACTTCATCAGAGACACTGTTTAACAAAACAATTTGACAAATCCAATGGGACAGTTCTCAGTTCCTCTCTTACCTGGACATAAAAACCCATTTGTATTTCCACGAAAATTCCAATATTTTCCTATTCTCACCACCGAACACTCCATTCTTCATAGAAATCCCATCTTTAATCTCAACCTCTAAATTTCTTCTTCAAGCTCATAACGTTCTAAAGATTAATGCTCCTTTTCAGCGTGACTTTTATCTTCACCTTGAGTTTCTTTCCAACTCATTGAAGAGTTCCCTCCAAAACTTCAGGAAATTATAAAAGTTTTCCAAGCTGCCAAGAACTGAAGGAAAATATTCTTTACTGTAGAAATTTAATGCCTTCGGAATCCCAATTTAAAATAGGTAAAAACAAGTGCCAGGAGCTGTTTTGGCCAGCGTGTAGAGAATATTGTGTTGGTGGTGATTCTGGGTTTTTAGCAGGAGTTTAACTCCTAGGAATAACGGATTCTTGCATATGTTGTATTTGATGTGAAAAAGGCTTTGCAATTGTATGTGGATACTGAAAGGCTAGTTTTCAGGTAGTGAAATTTGGAGAGAGAACCTGATTGAAAATTCATAGTTGGGATGGAGATAGGTATTATGAGGGGGAGAGGTTGTGTATTTATTATGCAAAATGAAAGCAAGAGACTGCTAGGAGTTTTGATGAGAGGAAAAGAGCCGTCTGGTCATGCATGATTGAGGATTGTGAGCCTGGTTTATATCATGTGCATTTTAGCCATTTGGCAATTTCTGTCCAAATTGATGAATGACTTCTAAGTGCAGTATGTAAAATGTAATTTCTCAAATTACAGTACATGAAGCATTACCAAACTCAAAACAATATATTGGGCATGACTTATGTGTTGCAAATAATCCTTTTTCAACTTATGCTGAGCCAACTTTATTCCAAAAAATTAC
>CAIGRK010279930.1:0-11858 GCA_903798315.1 Fraxinus greggii | reverse complement strand
AGGTGGTAAAGACATTTTTTTTTTCGCTGCTAATGAACCTTCCACTATCCAAACTTAAGCTATCCTATCCAGAAAATACTCAATTCAACAATTCCTCTATCGGTGTACCTTTCTTAGACATCTCTTATTAAGTTGGTAAATAAATTTTCGCACTTGGGGAACTATTGTGATTCTTAGTATGAATTAGTTTGTTTATGCAACTAGTTGTTATTGGAACAACAGCGGGAAGAGATAAGAAGAGCAAGGATGTGCAAGGTTTTCCTTCCGATGTATGGAGTTTGGTGTGCCAGTGTCCTGTAGGATTCACTATTTTTTTGCTCTTTGCTGTTTAATTCATACAAAAACTTTTCTAACTAGCTCCATTTTGTCTCTCATTAAAGGACTACTTTTTCAAAATTGTTTTATTCTCTCTCCCAACCCTAACAATTGGCGTGGCTTTGCTAGTTATTTGTTTCTGCAAGGGTATAGAGAACGACATTTGTGCTGGTTATTGTTATGGCTAAGCAGCACTTGGACTACCTTTTAGGCTGGACCATGCATCTGCTTTCTGAATCGAAAAGGGATAGAATTGGTATTATTTATCTGAGATGTTGGATTTTATTTGTTTATTTCCTTTTTGTGATATTTACAATGATGTTTCAGTTAAGTTATATAGTAATAAAACGTACATTATGCTCTTTATCTTTCATTATCCTTTATATTGGTAAGCTGAACAAATTGTTGGTTACTATATTTAAAATTCCTGGGTGTTAAGGCTTCTGTCCAAGTGCAGAGAGCTACCAGTTGAAGTTCTTTGGGTTTGGGAATCTTTTCACTAAGCACTCCATTTGCATTCTTTAAATTGATTCTTTCTCTGTAAACTATCACAGGTTCAGGATGTTCACTTGATAACTCCTGATTACTTTCTGGAAGTTAGTGGTGCCGTGATACACCCACTTTCTTATCAACAGGTGAACTTATACTGCTGTTACATATCGTCAGTTTGTGACTGGTATAATTTCTGTGTTTGGCGTATCTTGGGCTCGAACTTTCATGTTTTATTTGTTTCCTGTGATTTGATGATATACATCTCTGTTTCATATAATACTTTGACGATATCCATCTCCGTTTCATCTAATAATTTTGTAGAGTTGGAGAAACACTTCCATTGAGCTATAGATTTATGTTTCCCAACCATGCACCATCTGCCACTAAAAGATTTACTGTTTGATATTGAACCTGAAGGATAAAACTATGGAATGAAACTTTATAATGAATATGCAATGATCAGAAGGAAACAATGATTATACTAGGAATCTAACGAAGAAAAGAAATGATGTTTAGACTGGTCCATTTTGGTGAAGATAGACATTTCTCTGGATTGTTTACGTTTTCTGCCCTAAAGTTTTTGTTGCTCTATCAGGAAATTTTTTTCTGCTGTTCTTTCCTGTTGATTTTGACACATTCAGGAATCTTTTCGTATGGAAAATGAAATTTATTGATTGCATGCTACTGTTTTGTACTTTCCATGTTTGCTGTTCGATACACGTGATAAAACTTCAGTGTTGATTTAGGCTACCAGTGACTATTGAGATAAATTTACACTATAACTTTCTTATTTATACTTTTTGAAGTTAATTTTGCATACCGATTTTTAACTTTCGATGCCAGGGTTGTCTGTCATTTTAGAACTCACGAGGTAACATTTTTCCACTCGAAAGACTTAATAATGTGGGTGGTTGTGAAAGATCGGGAATATCAATGGTTTGGAACTTATAGCTTCTCCATGGATAATCCAATTCTGCCATTTCGAGATCAGATTAGGTTCTATATCCATGCTGGTGCCTGTTTCCTTTTTTCTCCCAATGCTTTACCGATATGTAACCTTGTTTTGCGTTGTTTGAAAACCTGCAAAGTTGTATGGGAAATAATTCCTGGGAAAAGTGAAGATGGGGAAAAAGAAAACGATTCAGGCAAATTTTGATTGAATGGGAAGTTAAACTGAAAATGGTCAATAATTGAAGAAAAAAGTAGTTGGATGAAAGTTTCCCAGAAAATTCCAGTGTTCTTGTCCATTCAAGAATTGCTGGAATGTTTTCCCCTACAGGATATTCTTTCATTATTTTCTTGCCAAAAAAATACGTGGAAAGTTTGAAATAACAGACTCTCCCGTACTTTCCTTTTGAGTCATCCAAATGGTTCCTTTCTGTTCATCTCTTTCTTTCCCTATTTTACTTTTATTTTTCTAAATTTGGAGTGCAAATTATATTGAGGGGGAGATGGTAAATACTAAGAAAAGTAGTAGATGGCCTCAATAGCCAAAAACTAAAAGCATCT
Source organism: Fraxinus greggii (assembly GCA_903798315.1). Classification (NCBI taxonomy): domain Eukaryota; kingdom Viridiplantae; phylum Streptophyta; class Magnoliopsida; order Lamiales; family Oleaceae; genus Fraxinus; species Fraxinus greggii. Next base: position 9,542 of record CAIGRK010279930.1, on the reverse strand, counting down.
TGCAGGTGAATGCTCGTAATGTGGGTGTAATATTTTTGCCATTTTCATGTATTATTGCTATGATGTGCTAGTACTGCTTCACTTTTGAATGTAATTCTTGGTTTCCATATGCAGGCAAGGAACTTCCGGTTCCATTGTGGTCTTGTGTATGTCGCAGAACAAGGGTATGTACATTTTGTCTTTTTCATTCGCCAAAATATCTAGTTTAGTTTTCTTCTTTGATGTATGATTAGGGATGCAATGAAAAGTGCTGTGTACTATCCCGCTTTGTATAACTGTAAAATTCCTAAAGTACATGCTGTATATGTATATGTTGCAAAATGTATTGGTATAAAGGTGAACAGACAAGATTAGGACCGTACTTTGTTAAGTTACAGTTGTGATCCTCAGGAATCTGCATCTTGAAGATGATTTTTATATGGAGATAGTTTGTGTACTGAGATGGTATTTAAATCATTATTTTTTGCTGTACTGGATAAATTAGATTTCCACCTTCATCTTTGGAACCTTGATGTGTGTTAATTTTTCCTAGTTAATGTTGGTAGCAGATTTCCATTAAACATTTTTTTTATTGTTGGAACACTTTGTTTAGCTTTTAAATTAGCGTGATTTTATCCTTATATTAAATAGGATGATCAGGAAATATGATAACAATTTTGACAGAAATATAAAGGCAATTAAAATTGGGTGGATCACTTAAACTGTCACACGGTGAGGATGGCAGGCAGGTTTGGGTTGGGGCATGAGGCAAGGTTTTGAGAAGTCACGCAGTAGCCACCCTGCCCATCCCTTCACCATAGCCATCCCTACATAAGATATTGTTATATGGATACTGGTTATTTTGGTATCTGCTTTTTAATTAGAAACAATCAAGTCAAATAGAGAGGTTTTCCTTATAATTCCCATCTAGAGTAGAGAAAATGCTATACCATTTTGATATCGATCTTTTATTTACAAGAAAGAATGAATTGTTTTTATTACCAATTGCAGATATATGCTATTTAGAGCTGGAGTTCCACGCCATGCTATCATTAAGAAGTTTGCTGGTGAAGACATATCAAATGTAGAGGACCTTATTTCTGTGCTCTCTAAGTTGTCCAGGGGTGCAAGAGTACCACTGGAATATATAAGCCACACAGATCGTCACCGGAGAAAGGTAGATATAATGTCTCGAAGTCTAGTTTTAGATAATACGCATGTCTTTTGGTTATTACTAGACATATATATGTGGTTCTTGTATATCATACTGTCTTGTTCTTTTCTCCTCGTGCAGACCTCTACAGTTTAGGCACGTGATCTTTTTCTGGCCACTTAATTCTTTTGCACTTGAGAGCTGTTTCTTTGATAAAATTTGATTGTTGAGTGAGGCATAACTTAGTTTCACTGATGTAGGAACGCAACAATTTCAGAACGAACGATTGAAAAAGTAAAAGGAACGAGAAAGTAAAAGGGGTTTCAAGAAGAAGAATTTAGGGCAAGTGAAAATCTATCTATTTCATATGTACAAGGGGTATATATTACAATGAATAAGCCCTCTTTATATAGAGCAAAGAAACTAAAATCAAAAGAATATCTAATAAGCTATCAAATTATGATAACTAATCTAATTTAAACAAACATAATTTTAATTGAAATCTATTTTAAAATCCTATCTAAATTCTATCTCTATCTCTATCTCTATCTCCATCATTTATGCTCTGGAAGTCATGGGAAAGAAAGCAGCACCAAAAAACAAAAACAAGTTGAACTTTTTAAGACAAAAATGTAAATTTTTATTTCTTAATAAACTACTGCTGGGGCTGAATATGTTTTTATTATTGTTTAAATGTACGTGCCTTCTTGAGACAGTTCTTCTTCAGCAATTTTGATGTCTTTGGACATTCTACTACTGCGTACATCTTGTTTTAATGTGTGAAGATAAGCATATTGATGTTCTCGGGGGCTCCCTTCACATCTTTCAAAACTGGGAGTACGTTGAACATACAACTAGACAATGGGCAGTCTTTACTTCTCTGAACAATTGATCAAGTATAGGGCAGTATATTTACTTGATCGAAAGTAGGAGTAGCATTATCATCCAAGGGTAGAAAGTGTCTCTAGGTTGTCTTCCTGCTTCCCTATTGTTGAATTTATATTTGTCCTAAGATGATAGCCATGAGTTTCCTATTCTATATTTATAGATATGTATATTTCCAAGTATCGAGTACTGCACAGCTACCTTAAGATTAAGCCCCTGTTTGGGTTCCATTTTTCCAAAAATACATTATTTTTAAAAACTCGTTTTCAACCACGCATTTTTCTATAAAATAATATTATACGTAAACTCAAAACTTTTAATTATTTTTAAACCACACATCCTCCAAAAAAATCACTATTTCAAAAACATTTTTCGCCAAAATTTCATTTTAATGGAGCCCAAACAGTGGAGAAGTTTATTCTTGTTTTGGTGGTAGTTCTTTTGAATTTATGAATTATGCTTTTGTATTCTCATTATTCCTTTTCTATTTTCTCTGCTCTCATAACCACATTATTGTCTTTCTAAATATTGATCATAACCACAATATTAAATGTGTATTTTAGATAATGATGTATGTTTAGATATATCTAAGATGTAGAGATGCCTACTTTTGCAAGAGAAATTGGAAGATATTATTTAATATTTCTTTTTGTTGCAGTCTGTCATAGTAACTGTTGACCGCCATGAGTGGTATGCGCCTCCCCAAATATACACTCGTAATGACATTTCTGGTTTATGGAATGTAAAGCTGGCTTTGCCGGTCGACTCTCCACTTCTATCATCTACCATCAATCCCATTAAACAAGATCTAGCAAGAACGATGGTTTCATTGGGCACTATTTCTGTTTCTCGAATGGAACATCACTGTATCAACCAAGAACCAATGGATGGTGTGACCAGTATGGAGACTAGCTGTGAACATGTTGCTGATGAACCACATTGTGAGGATGAATCTGATGCTGGAACCCAAAAAAGGAGGGTGGAGGAGGATATATCTGCTGATGGTTCCATACTGCCTGATTCCTTAGATGAACAGGTAGAAGAAAGATTGGAGGACTTTGGAACAGCAACAGATGCTGTTTTGAGAGATTATCAAGGTGGAGTAGCTGTAGCAGCTAATGCTTCGCCGGAGCGTGTCCTAGAGCCAGCCCTTGTGATGTTTGAGGTAACATGATAAAATTAATTCAGTGTGTGGTCACTTCTGTTTTTGTGCTTTTGTTTCATTCTGTTAGGGCAAAATTTTGCATGAAATTTAATGGAGGTTCAAACTGGGGTGTATAGCATATTTATTGATAGGGACTAATTTGTGGAAAAAAAGGAGTGACGTGAGGGGAGGGAGAAATGATGAAGAGGGAGGGGAAAGGTGAAGAGGAATAGGAAGTTCGTATAGCAAAGGCTGAGGAGTAGGAGCCATTGCGTGGCAGGATGATGAAACGGGAAATGGGAAGGATCTGGTTTCAAACTGCTTCAAAATGCTATGACCATGGTTGCACTTTTTTCATCCAATTCAACTAACAACATCCTCAGAATTTCCTGACCGCTTGAAGGCTGTTATTGTGTCATATTCATTTTGGATCTTTTGACAAATTCTAGTGAATGTTTTCCCATCACTATTTGATCTCCGAAGAACAGGTTATAAGAAGAAAGAGAAGTAGATCAAAATTACAAGATTTAAATTCCTCCTTTGTCGAAGATATTGGAAAATTTGGCCGATCTTTAATATGAATGAGGCTTAGCTTCTTATTGTATTATATTTATTAATTTATGATGTGCTTGTGTGTGTATAATTAATTTAAATGACTCATGGTTTTCAGTTTATGCTTGCATGGTTTTCATGTATATTAACACGCAGTATGCCCTATTCCATTGTTTTGTTTTGATTGAAGTTTCGTGATTAAAGTAGTGGGTTCTTGTCAGTGTCATGATTTCAACTTTCCTAGTAAATTTTCTCTCTTAGAGTTTTCTGTTGTGATCTATTACATCATTCAAATTGGATCAGTAATTGATTTTTAGGTTTCATCGTAAACCTCACCGGTTACTTAATTACGTAAATCAAATGTTCAAATCAATAAAAATTCTGTTTTCTAAATTTTCAGGTTCACGTGCCATCATCATGTATGATCGATGGTGTTCACTCGCAACATTTCTTTGGCACTGGAGTCATCATATATCACTCTCGAAATATGGGATTGGTTGCAGTTGATAAAAACACAGTGGCGGTGTCTCTCTGTGATGTGATGCTGTCTTTTGCTGCTTATCCAATTGAAATTCCTGGCGAGGTAATTTTAAATCTGTTAAGATGTGGATACAGTTGTTATATGTTGTTATTAAGCAATGACTCGTCTTTTGCAGGTTGTCTTTCTCCATCCTGTACATAATTTTGCTCTTGTTGCGTATGATCCTTCAGCACTAGGTGCTGGTGTTTCTGTAGTTCGAGCTGCTGAACTTCTCCCCGGTGTGTGTTCTAATTGCATTTATACATCTGCTTTAGAGTATCTTCAAGAGACTATTTTAGAGAGCATCTATAAATTTGGAGTGTAAAATTTTTAAAGTACTCCAATGAACTATTTATATTTAACACTTACCACTCTTGGAAAATATTTATTGTTTTTCCCTTTTTTCCCACTAGCTTTCCTCCAAATTATTATATTATTTTCCTCCGTTGAAAATTGAAGTAATTTGAATGCATTTGGAGAGCTTAACTTACTCTCTAAATTAAAATGTTAATTTAAAGAGTCTCATGGAGTATAATTTTAAGGGTTAACTCTTTAAAATAGAGATTATCTTATATTTAAAGAGTCACTTGGAGATGATCTTACATTTCTCTTCTATCCTCCTCTTTTGGTGCATAGTTCGTACAGTATGGTTTACATTTGGAATAGAAACATCCCTGCCTTTCAAAAAATAGAATTCTCTGTGATTACTGTCATTTGACAACATGGACATGTCTACCTAACCTGTAGTGAAAATATTGGAGTTTCCCAAGATATCCTCAGCATTTTGACCTTCCACTCCCATAGAAATTTTGGTTCACATGATTTCAAAGCAAAATAATGATGTGAGAATGCGGCAAGATGGGAGTTAATTTTACTTTGTAAATGGACATAAATTAGAAGACAACCTAGCAAGGACTTGGGACTTCAAAATGTGATGAAGCTAGGAATGCTGGATGTTAAGAAAGTTGGAATACTACGTCTCTTGGATGCTTTCGGGATACCAGAATTCATGGGGGTGTCAGATAATACATCCTCAGATATGTTACCTTCTATTAAAATGTTCTGGTTAATAGTCTATCCCATTGTTAAATGTTGAATTTCATGTCTCTGCAACACCAGGACATCCAGCTGATCATTCGGACCTTATCAGAACTTGGCATTTTTTCATTTTGGTTTTTCAATGCGTTTATATCAATGTACATCAATATGATATTTGCCAAAAATGTGGATTATAGGTAAGAAGATAACAATGCTACTTATAATCTTCAATATTGTTTATCTGCTAACAGTTCATATTTGTTTGGAAAAACAAATTGTTATTAGTGGTGGAAGGTTGAATGAATCCTATTCCATTGCTGCCTGTTTAGTATGCCCAATTGAATTGAAATTTGTAGCTACATTTCTTTCTTATTTGCGATCACTATTTGATTATATTCAGAACCTACACCTTGTCGCGGAGATTCTGTCTATCTCGTGGGTTTGAGTAGGAGTCTACAGGCTACTTCAAGGAAATCTTTTGTCACCAATCCTTGTGCTGCTCCAAATATTGGTTCTGCTGATTGTCCCCGATATAGAGCAACCAATATGGAAGTAATCGAGCTTGATACCGGTAATTTGATTTCACCTTATTACTTGTTCTAAGTTGTTGCTATCTATTCTTCTTTCTTCCTGTTCCCCTCTCCTCGGGGACTAAATACTGTGGGCACTCACAATGTCTCGTGTTTTAGATTTTGGTAGTACATTTTCTGGTGTCATTACCGATGAGCAAGGAAGGGTTCAAGCAATATGGGGAAGCTTCTCAACTCAGGTTTGTGCTTCTCTGCTTCTGGAGTTTTCACGAGCTTCTACATTGCATATACATGCCAAATGACTTCATTTTTTATATTCCAACTTCCAGCTCAAATACAGTTATAATTCATCGGAAGACCATCAATTTGTTCGAGGGATACCAATTTATACAGTCAGCAAAATTCTTGACAAAATCATATATGGTGCAGAAGGACCAAGTCTTCTTATAAATGGAGTCAAAAGGCCAATGCCGCTTTTAAGAATATTAGAGGTTGAACTTTACCCCACTTTGCTTTCTAAAGCTCGCAGTTTCGGATTGACGAATTCTTGGATTCAGGTAGGCTATTCTGCTTTGGGAAGTTCGTTTTTCTTTCATCCTCTCAGGAGTTATTATTTGAGTAGTCTCTTTCTTTGGTGGGTACAAATGGTTTAAATTCTAGTTTGAAACTAATGCAGAACTTAACATGGAAGTAATGAAGATGATACAATTTCATTCTGATTTCTCTGTCTTTTACATACGCATGGACTGTTTGACTTATGCTCAGTGTGATTCTATCAAATTAATTGTTTGACCAATTATATTATTGAATATATTTTGAGTATTTTGCTAAGATCATAAATTTTTGGTATATCTTTTTCAGGCACTTGTGAAGAAAGATCCTATTAGACGTCAAGTTTTAAGGGTTAAGGGTTGCTTCGCAGGTTCCAAGGCTGAAAATCTACTAGAACAGGGTGACATGGTTTTGGCGATTAATAAAGAGCCTGTTACATGTTTTCGTGACATAGAAGATGCATGTCAAGAATTAGATAGGTGTAATAACAGTGACGATAAGCTTAAGATGACAATTTTTCGCCAGGTATGCATATTGGGCAGTTTCAGCTATTTGGTATTTTTTTTTTTCACTTTTAACATAGTCAATATTAATTTTAACTTAAAACTTGTTTTAACTCATTCTTGTTTGGATACTCTTTCTTGAGTTAGACTTAGAGACCTTTTAGTGATTGATTTTGTCGTCTGCTGTCCCATATGGTTTCTCAGGGTCGTGAGATGGAGCTACTGGTGGGAACGGATGTGAGGGATGGAATTGGAACCACGCGTGTAATAAATTGGTGTGGATGTATAGTCCAGGATCCTCATCCTGCTGTCCGAGCTCTTGGATATCTGCCTGCAGAGGGTCACGGTGTATATGTGGCAAGGTATGGGTCTTAGCACAACCTACTTAGTTTGTATATTATATTATTTGGCCAGCATTGATTTTGTGCAAATGCTGTAGAAAAAACATGTAGGGTTTTGTTATGGATTGAGAATTAAATTGCCTAATAAGAGAAGTGGAAAAGCTTGTTGAGTTATATTACAATGAGACTCCAAAACAAGAATGATTTTGAAGTTATATCTTGAGTCAATAATTTGAACTTGAATTGGTAAATGTAATCAGATTACTTAAATTGTTGTATGTATGTCAATAAAAGCAAGCAATCTTTTCAGGTGGTGTCACGGTAGTCCAGTGAATCGATATGGTTTATATGCTCTTCAATGGATTGTTGAAGTGAATGGAAAACCAACTCCTGATTTGGATGCTTTTGTTACTGTGTCCAAGGTATGTCAGCTGGCCCTTTTCTTTTTTTAGTTTTGAGCAGATATTCATATAATTAATCTCATGTCAAGATATCACAATTGATGTTCAAATTGTATAAATGATGACGAAAAACAAAGGTATCTCTAGCTAAAAACTTTACAGCCTTGATTCTGGAAGCATTTTATCATTCTATTTGCAAACTAACAGGAAATAGAAGATGGGGAATTTGTTCGTGTGAGAACTATTCACTTGAACGGAAAGCCTCGGGTGCTTACACTGAAGCAGGATTTGCACTACTGGCCTACGTGGGAGCTGAGATTTGAACCTGAAACTGGAGTATGGTGTCGCAAGACGATTAAAGCATTAGATTGTAGCACTGCGTGATCATAGGTTTCCCCCAAGAAATGAATACCGAGAATGGAACGGTCAATTAAATTCATTGGTAACTCTAGGATTTGAGCTGGCTGTATACCTATTTTTGCTATGAAGGGTTCCTACAATTTGAGAGTTAGTGAATAGTTGCCTGTTGTAAATGGTTATAGGGAAAACATCTGTAGACTATATTTTACTTGAATAATGTTACTTGGACACTCGATTATGTCCAAGCAGCATAGCCGATTTTATTTATAGACAATGTAACAACTGCATCCTATTGAGTGGAAATGTGTAGGGTTTAATTTTTTGGGTCTGTATTTCCCATTCTTCTCTGAAAAAGATTATTTCTAGGAGAAAACCAATAATAACTTTTGGAACCATAAAAAATCGAAGTAAAATTTCTCTGGTTACAAATTTTGTTCACCAAACTTATGGTTTTAGTAAATCTTCATTGAATTGTTTATTAGAAAATAAGGAACAAGGTGAAAATATCTGCCCAATTGGCCGAGTAGGATTGAAACAAATGATGAATCAATGCTTCAGCCATTCTCCTCGGTCAAAAATTAATCTAGAAATTCTAACAATTTGCAGCCTGCAGTGGGACTCTTTACCATTAAATAAAATATTAAAACAGAATTATCGAAAGGCACTTTACTTAATGCCCGGACTATCAGTTCTAACAAATAATCGTATAACCCAAAACCCCAGCATGAGATTAACAATCCTAAATCCCTACCGCCTAGCTTCAGTACTAGTTAAGTAATCCAAGTCTTCCCCTAATGAAGAAGAAACTAGAACAAAACTAGAAACATCAAGCTTGAAATCCAGGCAGTGGGAGATTTCGTGGGAATTACATGGCACGCTCGGAGGATTCAGGTAAAACCAGGGATATTACGGTAGAAAAGGATTCCAAGGTGGAGGGATAAGGCTGTTGCCGCCGGTGCAGGGTTAATGTTTGCTGGAGGAGGAAGACTGTAAGGTTGATAGGATGATGAAGACGAAGGTGGCTATAAACAGGGTTCTGTTGGAGACTGTCCCAACATTGGTGATGGAGGCAACAACGGCGGCGCAGCATTTGGTGTTGCCGGATAGCAGGAAGGACACAAATGAGAGGATCTCACCATTCCCGTAAATAATCTCTCACTCTTAAAAAGGTGAATGTGAGATTAATTGTTCATTTTTATCACACTCATTTTCATATTGATCTGATTTGGAACTGATTTGGTACTGTTTCACGTCTGGGCATATCTCCCAGTGTTCCAAAATTTTTTTCCTTTCTTCCTCATTCAATATTTTTGAATGATTAATACTTCACTTACATAATCATTATATTTGCTAATTTACCAAATATCAAACTTTATAAATTTCAAATAACTCCATATATGTATATGTATATAAAGAAAAAGTAAAAATTCACCAGTTCAATTTCACACTTGTCAACTGAAGAATTTATGATCAGCCGATGATATAAAATCACTCCAACAAAACTTGGCCTATCCCCCCTTTTTTTTTGCTTTGGCACCAATATTACAGATAATTTGGAAGCTTGAAAAATGAATAATTTATTTG
>CAIGRK010279912.1:0-11546 GCA_903798315.1 Fraxinus greggii | reverse complement strand
GAAACAATTATGTAAAAAATATTTCAAATAAATAGGGAAAGCTACAAAAAAAAAAAAATTGAAAATTTGAAAAAACAAATCCATGTTAAAATGACAGGTGCACTTTTTTCGGTTTTAAAGCTTTTGTGTGTGGGCTGTATCTATGTATTTAGATGCTAGACGACATCGTGTTCCGAAATTCTGTTGCAAGTTAGGTAAGGCTGAACTTGTTTTGTCAATGTCAGCATTCTTTTTGCTTCAAATATTTACCATTGTGTCTGCTGAAGGCAAAAGCATCAATTGATGCTGTGATTTTTAATCTTTCTGCATATTTGCCAGTCTTTCATGAAATACAATATCTTAGTTTATTGTGTTCTCATTCATCAAAATACATAAACTGTACTTTGCTATGCAGATTGGCTGCTCAGAAGAGCTGAAGTGTACCAAGAATACATGAACCTGATCCCTGTACCAACTCTGCGTGGCTCCCTTATTCCCTTTACCTCGTGGATAGGACTGGGCCGATCCATTAAGCAATTATATGGACAACCTCTACACTACCTCACCAATAGTAGCTTAAAACAATGGGACCAGTCCAGGATTGGAGCCAAGGACGAACAAATTCCATTGGATACCATAATCCATCCTTGTAAAGCAGAAGCCAGCATCTGGCTCATGGAAGAGGTTAACCGGCTTACTACATCTCATCATCATCTTGCTAAACTCTGGCTAGCTGATCCCATGCATCATGCTTTCATCGATCCCATTTTTCCCAAGCTGCGAGCGTGAAGCACAGAAACCAGAAGACAAAAAGACAAGAATGAAGAAAGATTTCTCATTGAATACTTCGGTGTAACAAAGATTGATGAAGCTATTTCCGAAACGCACATGTTTTGCTGGTCTTGGATAGATGTTTCGTCTCAAAAGTTTGTGCATTAATGTTCTAGAACTGGAGTTGTATGTCTGCCTGTAAATACATGCTGTTGGAGGTGGTGCTGGTTTTATGAGTTTAATAGCTTATTTCTATAGCACTTGAAGCCAATCCATGTGGCTTGAAATAATACCATAAACTTATTAATATCTGCATCTGTAAGTGTTTCTGGTTAATCGCATAGGGTGGTTCAATAACGTCTGAAGTTTATGGTTGTGCACAAATCGCGTACGATTATACTGAAAAAATTTAAGTTATAAAAGATAAATTATACTCTACTAGAGCTCATAATGAAATTACATGATTTACATACGGATAAGGTGTTAAAAAGAGGGGGATTTTTTTATATTTTTATTTTTTGAAAAAATTATAACACAATCATATCTCAACACCCTATATGTATATAAACCATTATGTACATATAACACGACCTTTTTTATTTTTTTTTGGCCTACTTGAACATGAACTTGAACATTGTACATACTGTTTTAAGAAAGGGACGGTCTTGATTCTAATCCAAACATTTATACTGTCTGTACAATGCCAAAAAAGAAAAAGAAAATAGAAGAGAATGCTCAATAAAAGATTAATACAGTAAACAAAAATGCATAATCCCATGAAATTCATTACTAACTCAAAATTTCAAAATGTACAGATAAAAGCATATCATCTAAAGAAAACATAGTAATTTTGGGTCACAGGTTAAATCTCGAGTAGGCTGTTGAATCAGAAGGTCCATTCCGATTTTATACACCACTAATTATTTCTAACAAACAATAAAAATTACTTGTAAAATAGTAATTTCACAAAATAATTTCACTACAGAAAATAAATATAAAAAAAATTGTTAATCAATCATCAATTTAACAATTTAAATAGTCATTTTCAATTGTGATACACGAATTTAAGTAACATAAACAGTGGAATTTAAAAAATATTTCAATTTTCATCAAGGATTTGCTTTGTCCTTAGAAAGAAATTATGATAAGAATTATATATTTAGATGTTTCTACAAAGAACAATTCTGATATGCAATTGCAGCTATCGAATTGTACAGCATTTAATGAAAATCCATACAAGAAACAAGAATAAGAGAATTATGATTTCCCGTTTCTTATGCTAACAAGACAATGAATTGTGTATTATGATTTCTCAAATCCTTATTAGCTTATTAATAGAAGTTCAAGTAGGCTTGATCCGACACTTGAACTTAATCCGATCTAATGTTTAATTAATCTAATTAATTAAATTTGATCCATTAATTAATTTAATTAATTAATTTGGCACATTAATAAATAACCCAATTAATTAATTGTAAAAATCTCCAATACTTGTCAGTTTATTAATGAGTAATATCATTCTTCTATTTTTCCTTTTACATGTGATCTATGACTATTAGGTTCACAATCACTATACTTAATAACGTGAATTATTATTTTGATTTAATTAGAATCAATAAATTAAAATATCTCTTTTTAATTTATCGACAATTCAGATCACTGATCCTAAATTGACATCTAGCAATGCATATAACCAAAAAGGTTATGTGATATGATAAAACAAAATTGTTCGTTTACCATGAAATTATAATTCTTTCGTCAATATGATCTAATCAATTACGAGATATGGATGTGTGTCAATCTTGATTATCGATCATATCTTTTGTCCAACTCTTAAGTCAATTTAAGTTAAAAACTATTTTCGACTTATAAGTATANTAGGTTCACAATCACTATACTTAATAACGTGAATTATTATTTTGATTTAATTAGAATCAATAAATTAAAATATCTCTTTTTAATTTATCGACAATTCAGATCACTGATCCTAAATTGACATCTAGCAATGCATATAACCAAAAAGGTTATGTGATATGATAAAACAAAATTGTTCGTTTACCATGAAATTATAATTCTTTCGTCAATATGATCTAATCAATTACGAGATATGGATGTGTGTCAATCTTGATTATCGATCATATCTTTTGTCCAACTCTTAAGTCAATTTAAGTTAAAAACTATTTTCGACTTATAAGTATATATTGGCCAAAGATTTCATTATCAACTTAATTGAATGAAATATAAATCATAATCTCTTACTATCTAAGTGAAAAATTCTCTATCAGCCATTCACAACCTTCATTGATTCTTAACATACCCGAACGATACCGTATTAACGATTCTGGCAGAACAATATCCAACATCAACAAAGCATTATTGTCCCTATATAAGGTACTATGATGACCTCAAATCAAATTACCAATTTCACTACCGAACATTAAAGATTAACCAATAACACTTAGATTGTTATTTATGTGAAACCTCTCCAACGAGTTTCCAATATTTTGTTCTTTAACAAAACATCTACGTGTTCATTTAAATGTCACTATATTTTAACTTGTGAGATCAGCTACTTACTTCACAAGTGAGAAATGCCACACATAATGGTTTAACCGTAATAATTATATACATGTCTCATTATTACTTACGATCACGGATAATTCAAGGTTTAGTCACATATAATTTGCATCTTACAATCATGACTCTTTATAATTAACAAGTTCCTAAAACTTGAATCTTCGAATTCTATTAATTTAATAATTAGAAAATAAATTCAATTAAATAATATATATTCCAAAATATGAAATGCATTAATTATATTAAAAGTGTTTACAACCTAAATCAATTGGATTTAGAACATAAAACTTACAAACTTCCAGTTGTACTAGATTCAATCACTTATATATCTAATACCATAAAATTATATATGACAATCATGTTTATGTTGTGACAACGGCTTTGTCAATGGATCTATAGTATTATCATATGTGGGAACTTGCTCTATCTTCACGTCATTTCTTTGTGTAATCTTCTTGATGAAATGGTACCACCTTAGCACATGTTTGGATAATTGATGAGACCTTATTTCCATCGCTTGCGCGCGATGGCTACATTGTTATCACAATACAGAGATATGGGACCAACAATACTAGGAACAACTCCAAATTTATTAATGAACTTCTTGATCCAAACATCTTCCTTTCCTGCTTCAGAAGTAGCAATGTACTCAGCTGCTATGGTTGAATCTGTGGTTGTTTCTTGTTTCGAACTTTTCCAACTAATTGCTCCATTGTTGAGAGTAAACACATATCCAGATTGAGATTTACTATCATTCTTGTCTGACTGAAAGCTAGCATCATATAACAACAATAACAAACACGCTAAAAACGTTCAATACCCATAAAATCTAGCCAATAATCAAGTTAAAATAGTATAAACTCGTGAGTAAATTATACTGTCAAATACTCCAAAATTTAACCGTTTGCTAGTACTCGAATAAACACATAGAAAAAGAAACTAAGGAATACACAAATAACACTTAGTCAGATAGCTTGCCGTTTGGCTCAGTATTGAGAACATTATATAACATTTATGAATGGCTTCATAATGCAAAAGCCAAACTTCCACTTAACCAAATGCAAAAGGGGGGGCATGTGTGAGGAAACGTACATTCACAAGTTGGTTCAATTTCTAACCCTCAATGGTCAATTATTTCACTTCTTCGCTCTTGAGATTCACACATCCCAAAACTTGTTTTCTTTCATTCTCTCTCTAATGTGTAATTCTAAAGTTTATTTTCAATTATAAATTCTTTTTACCACTATAATTTAGTTTAGTCTAACCGACAATGTCAACAATTTATTCATGTGATGATTCTACCAAATTGATTCAAATCCATTAGTTATCTAAACCTCCAACAATGAGCTCTTACTTGCACACTTTCACATAATTTTTCTCTTTTTGATTTTTGATATATTTTTTTCAATTCAATGTTGACCTCACCATTTTTTCTCTTCTTGATCTATGTAACGAAGTTTTTAGTCGATAACTTCACTGCTTTTGAATACTAAAGGGTACCATGTTTCAAAATCATAATACAAATACCCCATCTTTTTACACCCTTAAGGTACCAAATTTTATAAGGATGAGTCATTTTTATAAACTATTTATAAATACTCAAATTACTTTTATTCATACATTTCGAGAGACTAAAAAGTACAATAAAATTATTCATCACCTATTTCTATCTATTTATTATTTTGAACTATTTATAAATACTTTCTAGACATGCTTAATTTGATTATTCTCTATCCCAAACTGATTTGATAAGTGTAATACACTTATCTAGACCTTTAAATGGAGTATTTGTTATTGACTTGGATGAATTATAACTTAATTGTGTATTCATTATGTTTGTTAGGTTAAACTCAATGTAGATTGGTTTAATTGGAAGAAATGAATGAAAAATGGACGAAAAATGAAGATATTCAAAGTTTGGAGATCAAATTATAAATATCTCATAGTTGATTCAGACCGCAAAAAGTTGATTGAAGACTTTACGGTATCAATTGGGTGAAATTAGAATTCAAAAGATAGAAATTTCACGAGAAAAACTCAATTGAATGAAAGATGAAAGTTTAGGGACCAAAATGTTAGTTCCCAAAACTTCAGGCGGCATGCATGCTAACCATTTTAGCGCCCATGCGTTGACCTTTCATAGAGAACCTGAGAGCAGAAACTGCCAACAATGCAAGTGCGAAGAGTACACCCTCGTGAGCTTAGTATGTTTTTTGCCTAACATAACTTGGTTTCATTTGTTCAATCAACTCTTTGGGAAATCAATTTTGTGGTATTTCTTGATATAAATTCAGTAGCTATAAATATAGAAGAAGGGAAAAACATTAGATATATCTCTCTATCTCACCTCTCGAATCACATCATATCATATCATAGAGGGCCCGAGAGTAGAAGCTGCCAATGATGTGTGCAGAGAGTACACCCACGTGAGCTTAGTGTGTTTTTTGCCTAACAAGACTCAATTTCCTTTGTTCAATTCGCCTCTTAGGAAATCAGTTTTGGGGCAATTCTTAATATAAATTTAGTAGCTATAAATATAGAAGAAGGGAAAAACATTAGAGATCTCTCTCCCTCTCACCTCTCAAATCACATCATATCATATAATTTATCAAGAAACGGACATCCAGTTCAATATAAGTTGGAGATTAAAACAATTTTAGCATGTGGATTGAATCAAGAAACATAAAGAATTTGAATAATCAAATCTTAGGATTGAATATCAAGAATAAGAATTAGATTTCACATTTATATTTGGTATTTATAAAATTCGGGTTGTGCTTTTCCACTATTCTTGTTATTTTATTATTAGAATCATGTTAAGCTATATTTTATTTGAATTGGATGAAGATGAATCATTTGTTTATTTATTTTGAATCCAAAGATAAGTAGTTTATCAATTTTTGTGTTTCTTGATTAGTTATGCATGCGGGTTGAATTATTTAATTGCTTAATCACCAATTATGTAATTAGTTGCTTGATATAATGTTAAAATACTCATAATATGTAGAGCATTGTATGATTAACATAGGGAAATAGATGTTGGAATAACATATTTCGCATGTACAATTTAGATAATCGTGTAATTGGATGCATTTTATTCATATGAATTCGGACTAAAAATAAGTTGATTCAGAATTTTAATACATACATATCATATTTAGTTTTAAATCATCTTAGTAATTAGTAGATCAATCTAGAAATAATCAATACATCTTTTTTATGTCACGTACGTTTGAATTCGATAATAGATTAGAAATTCAATTTAAAGTTTATTCCCCATGCGACTATACCCAAGTCATATCATTTGTTACTTTTCAACGATCTCTTATGCTTGTGGAATTTATATGTACAAGTTTTTGGTATTACTATAGCGAATAAAGTTTTTAAACTGAATTTATTAATTTGTATTAGATTCAAAAATTTTATATTTATTTATTTTTGTTTCGTTAATTTTGGCTACACACCTTAATGTCTCTTTTATTTGGTGTTCTTCTAGGTACTATTCAACCGTATATACATGATTCTAACAATAGCAAAGGAGGAAGACTTTGGCAATATTTAATCTCGACATGAATGATGAGGATATATTTGTAGGAGATATATATTGTGAGCTTTGTTATGTGATGCATTATACTGTGCAATACTTGCATACATTATACTGGGCAATACTTGCAAACGTGCGCTAACTTCCTTATGTTAAAACTTCTAAAGTTTAAACAATATTTAAGATACCGAAAACAAGAAGTTGACAAATTTGATGAAGGCTGCATGCTTGTGGGAGATTATGCATTTGCAGATTGGGATAGGGACATCAAACTTTTGAGAGATGGTCATTTTCTGTTGAATGACAATGTACTGGCAAAATATTGTATAAACTTGTCAAGTTGAATAAAAGTAGTATATGAGTCAGAGATTCTATATACTAGAGCAAATTTAAAGGGTGGGGGATATAATCCACTTGAAAAAGTTGAAAAGGACTTAGCATTGCCCATGAACTTAAATTATGAATCATTCATTTAATGAAGAAGTGATGATTAATGAAGATGAGATTAACATACAGTACTTTCGACTTCATTGATTGTCCAATAATTGAATATACAAATAAGTTCGAAGAGAAAGTAGAAGTCTACATTGTTGAGTTTTAAGCAGATAGAATAGGCATGTTATATTATACGAAAGGGACAAGGTAGAAGTCTGGTGGATAAATGAAAAGTGGAGCAAAGTCAAAAGAAACAAATTGGGCAAGACATCAAAAAATTTCTTTAGAATTTCTTGATACAGATTGCCAAAGTCAAGTTAATGACTACAAACAAACGCTTATTCGGAGGTAACCCAATTTTCTTTCCTTTTATTTATTATGATTTCAAGATAATAGGTTAGGTAGTAGTTTTTATTGCTTTTGTGTGGTAGTTAGTATTTTAAGGTATCTTCATATCCAAATTGCACTATAAGTTTTGATGTGTTTGAGTTTAATATAAATTGTTCCCTATTATTATGATTGATTTCTCTTTATTTTGTAGGATCATGACAAATGGACACACACAAACCAACGATGGACAAGGGAAAGAACGCAGCCAAGAGGATCATATAGCGCTAGAATTTTGTTCCAAATCTGCCTTCACCATCCAACATACATCTAGGGATTCTCTTATTCCCTCATTTGCTCTTTTTATTTTGCTTACCTGATAATAGTTTGAGACATTGAGTTCCATGTCTGATTTGAATTTGAGAGTGAGAAAAATATAGAGTTTTTAGTAATTCTTTTGTATGATTACGTGATTTTATTGCTTTAAATACGAAAAAAGATAGAAAAAAATTGAAAATTTAAAAAAAATCAAAAAATATTTTCTTTTTAGTACTTTTTAGTTTGCTTGCTTGTATAGGTTAGTTAGTTTTGCCGACATTGATTTATGTATTTGGAATTATGTGTTAGCTTATGAAATATGAATCAGTTGCATATTAGATTAATTTATATTTATCAATGTGAAATTTTATAACGTTTGAGCACATGAATTAAGTTTTTGATTGAAAGGGAATGAGTACCTATCATATGCTTGATAGGTTGAAATAGCGGATATAGATGCTCCATAAACCAAATATAGAATAGATTGGAGATGATTGAACTGTTGTAGAAAGATATTGATATGAATGGGATACCATATGTGTAAATTCTTATGTGGATTGTTTGAGACCTATAAGATGAAAATTAGGTGAAAATCTTGAGTTAGAAATCGATTTTTTAGAATGCGTATTTAATGAGGAATATTGCACTAATAATTGCATAAAAAGGGGGAAAATAACTACCATGGTTTATATATGAAGCAACCTTATAAGAGATCCCAATAAGGACAATTATTAAAATTTCCAAAAAGAAAACTCAAAAAGTGATCAAGTTAGTGCATGAAATAGAGTACACACATTAAACTTGAAAAAGTAGGTGCATGAAATAAACGATACACTACATATCTTGATTAAACCCCAAACACTTATTTAAGAGAATTAGATCTTTGACATCGATTAATTTAGTTGATTCTTAGATGTTAAAGTAATCAAAATATAGGAGAATCTTTACTTGTTGATATTGACTTGCAATTAGTAAGATATATTCAAACTAGACAGGGTAAGAATTAGTATACAAATTCAACCTTAAATCACACTTAGAAAAAGAGAGTTAAAAAAATAAGTTTGAGAGTATTTATCTCACAAGTAAAGAAATGATATATTTGACCATTGAAAGTTGAGAATTGAAGCAACTTGTGAATATATATATATTTTACTTAATTATTTACACATGCATAATTTTACATTAGATAAGCAGAAATTGATTTCTGTAATTTGATTTAGAAATGTTTATATATTTAATAAAATAATTTTATTCACAAGACAAATGGTAGGTTATCTGACCAAATTTATTACAATACTTGATCAACTCCTCACTAATTAGGTAATTAGTGATGCATGCATGCATGTTGATATGTATTATAGTTTTGTTTGAGAATAAACAAATGTTCAAGTTTTGAGATATTTGATAAGTATATTTTGTACATTTATTTAGGTATTTATTATTAATTTGGATGAATTATAGCTTAATTATGTTGTTAAGTTAAATTCAATATAAATTGGTTAAATTGGAAGAAAGAAATGAAAAATGGGCGAAAATGGAAGAAATCCAAAGTTTTGGGGGACCAAATTACAAATATTAAATAGTTAATTCGAACCATAAAATGCTGATTGAAGACTTACGAAATCAATTGGATAAAATTAGAAGTCAAATGACGAAAATTTGATGAGAAAGGACTCAATTGAACGAAGGGTAAAAGTTTGGGAACCAAAATGTCGTCCCCAAAACTTCAAGTGGCATGGTGCGCCACCCTTGCTAGCGTGCACACAACGGCCACTCATAGAGAACTCGAGAGCAGAAGTTGCAAATGATGTGTGCACAGAGAGGACACCCACGCAAGTACGTGGTGTGTTTTCAACCAAATGAAATTTAGTTTCCTTTATTCAATCTAACTCTTTTGGGAACCAAATTTGCAGCGTTTCTTGATCTAAATTTAGCTGCTATAAATATGGAAAAAGGGAAAAAAAATTAGAGATTTGTCACTCACCTCTCAACTCACATCGTATCGTAAAATCTATCATGAAACGATGGGCCAATTCAGTATAAGTTGTAGAGGAGAACAATTCTAGAACGTGGATTGAATCAAGAAATATAAAGAACTTGAAGAATCAAATCCTGGGATTGAAGATCAAGAAAAAGAATTGGATTTCACACAATATCTTGTATTTATAAAATTTGGGTGACGCTTTTCCATTCTTCTTGTTGTTTTATTTTAAAATCATGTTAAGCTTGATTTCCTTTGTGTTGGAAAAAGATGAACCCTTTGTTTATTTAATTTTAAATTCAAAGACAAGTAATTTAGTAATTTTTGTGGTTTTTGTTTAATTATACATACCCTTTAAATTATTTAATTGATTGATTACCAATTAGATAATTAGTTGCTTGTTGTAGTACTATGATACTCACAATAAGTAGACATTGTATGAGTAATACACACATATTAGATATTATGAATAAAATATAGCACGTGTGCAATCATCTAGATAATCATGTAATTGAATGTGTTTTATTCATATGAATTCGAACTGAGAATATGATATCAACTTATCTTGGAAAAGAAAGTTGAATACAATAGGACTATCAATTGCCCAAAATGTATAAATAAAACTAATTTATATAGTTCAGAATTGGAATTAGGAAACAATAGGTGGATTTGAAATTCCAACACATATATTTTGTTTAAAATCAATTTAGTTAGAGTGTGTTTGATCGACATTATTTTGGAAGAATGTATTCTGGAATAGTAGATTGATGGAGAATGTGTGTCTGAAAGAAGGAGAAAATATTAATGTGGTGGAAAATTTTATTTTATTGAAGAATGTGTGATTAAAAATGAGTAGAACAATGAGAATGAAAATTTTAATGTGTACCAAATATGAGCTTAATTAGTAGAATAGTCTAGAAATAATCAATAAATCTCTTTTGTATCATGTACATTCGAATTCGATAATAGATTAGGAAAATTCAATTTAAAGTTTATTCATTGTGGGATGACATTCAACTCACTAAATTTATTACTTGCTAACGATCCCATTAGTTTGCGAAATTTATTCAAACAATATTCATAGGCATTCGCACAAAACTTCACACGTAAATTTCTTTAAACAGAAATGACAACGAAGAGCGAAGAAAAAAAATCATCAAAGTTTGCAATAGGCGCTTATTATGTTGCCTTACATGTCATGCTCGATGGACACTACACTTACACGATAAGGTTCAATGTCTGCATATGCATGTCACATTGACAATTAGCTTGACTCGATCTCCATCACGTTCTTGGCAAATCAACACAAGATGGCAAAAGCATGATATTGTGTCATCCTTGTACAAAGACAAATGATTTGATGAGCACCGGTACTCATATTATACTAAACACCAATAACATATGAGGGTGTGTTTGAGTCATATTATTTTTGAAGAATGTATTTTGGAATAGTAAATTGATGAGGAATGCGTGGTTGAAAAAGAAGGAAAAATTATAGATGAGATGAAAAATGTAATTTTATTGAAGAATATGTGATTGAAAATGAGTAGAAGAATGAGAATGAAAATTTTAATTTGGCTCAAACGGGGACTGAAATTTACTTAAAATATTGAG
>CAIGRK010279886.1:0-11388 GCA_903798315.1 Fraxinus greggii | reverse complement strand
AAAACCCCAAAAAAATTTTAAAAAAAAAAAAATGGCAAAAAAAAAAAAAAAAAAAAAAAAAAAAACCCAAAAAAATTTAAAAAAAAAAAAACAAGTAAAAAAAAAAAAAAAAGAATACCAAAAATGCTCTAAATCAACTCATATGAGCAATGGAAAGACAAATCAAAATGTATCACTAATTCATTGAAGCTTATATGACAATATCCTGAAAAATGTTTTATCTACAGCAACAAAAATTAGATTGAAATCTAGAGTTAGACCCTATGCTTAATGGTACTATCTAATGGTGAAATGTAAAATTGGGAGGATCAATTCCCATTGCCTTGTAATAAGATTTTTCTGCATCAGCCATCCTAGTCTGGAACATTTTCCACTCTCGTCTACACCTCTCGCGCACCTGGAACCCATATAAAGAAGAAAAAACAAAAGTTAAGTCCTTTACTATTTTAGCGTCAAGTTCTATCCAATACTGTATACTGATTATGTCCTAAAAGTTTGGTAGCAGAAGATGATGGTGAAAGCAAATTCTTATGTGTGGAAGTCAGCGCATAAATTAGCAGTTAAGGAAATGGAATACAAAGTTGTATGTCAAAACTACGTACCCCTTGCCACGGAGCCTTTCCATTCTTTGCTTGCCCCTATCAAATCATCGAAGGAAGATGGTATTATATCTTGATACGTGTAAAATGCATATACAAGAACAATAACGTCAATCAAAGTCCTGTTCTTGACAAATTTGGGGTCGGGTTTTTTCGCCACTCAGTTTGGTTCAGCATATGTAAAAATTTATATAACGTGTATAAATCACAAAGTGGCAACTGTTACCAATTTCAAGTTTTACCTGATTCCCAAGTGAAGGGACACTTTGATGAACAATCCATTGAGCATCTACAACTCCAATTTTCTCATGAGCGGGCTACAACAAAGACGGCCACACAGTTATCAGCCAATATAGCAGAACAGACGGACTAAAAGTTATCTATATATCCCAGAGTCGAGAAGTGGATTTTGAAGGGGACAAGCATGACTCACCTCAACACATTTTTGGAGGGCAAAGTCGAGACCCCAACCATGAACTAAGTCATTCTACAATTCCCAGATCAAGATAATTAAACCATATATTTGAAGACTTCCAAGATCCAAGAGTGAATGAAAAGGAAATAACAATTTACCTGTATCATATGCCATACACAACGCCATGCCTCTCGAGAAAAGACAGGAGCCATGATTTCTATAAATCTGTGTAGATAAAATGAAATAAATTGTGTCCCAGAATTATGCAGATGCAATCAGAACAATTGGAAAGTCGAACAGTTGTTTGGTAAAAAGAAGGGGAAAAAAAAAAGAGAGAGAACAGTACGTACGCTGAACAGGGAGGCAAACGAGGGTCAGAGCACCAGCCAGGTTTCTCCTCCGTTTGCCTATATTCAGAAGAAAGAATAAGAATCCACAGCAAAAATCATTTCACTCAACATAAGCATAAACAGGAATAAAATTTTAGTTGTTCTTTTGTTTAGTTTTTTATTTCTTACTTGTGAACTTCATGATCACCTCTTCTCTTTGTCATCTGCCAAGTCAATCCTCGACTGGGCTCCAAACCAGGCTGCGAAATTTCTAACCCATGTTTCCTCACAAGTTTGATGAATCTGGAATGTGTAAGGGCGAAGAAAGACGTGCAACGTGAGTTAGCTAATTAAGTTTTTCGTCAAAAAGGAAATTAGTTGATTAGATGCTTACTCTTCGGCATCAAAATGCTCAACTCCAAGGTCTTCATCCCAAATAAATATGAAGTCATATGGAGCAACAATGTCGGGATGTAGAAACCTTTTAGCATACCACCTTTTATACAATATGAAATTTTGAATGTAAGAATTGATTATAGGGTAATCAAAATCATTGCAATAATCATAAAATTTTGTGAAGAGTTCCTTACCATTTTGTTTGTTTTTTAGCACTCACGTGAATAGCCCGTTTTGACCACTCAAACTCATCCCATTCGGATGCTCGGCCATCATAATGAAACAAAACAATAGTAAAGTTCTCTGAAAACTGTAGGAAGAACATGCTTAGAGAAAGAGGTAGTGTTTGGTGGGAAGGGTGGGGTGGGGGTGTACAAGAAGATCTGCTGACCTTTTTCACTGCTGCATCTATGTTGTTCCTTTGATCATAACCAACAGTAAAGGTTACCAGATATTTTGGTTTGCTGATCAAATCCTGAGTAATGTCGAAATGATCAGACAACAAATTTAAAGAAAAGATTACAATACCACATTTGTATATATTTAGCTTTACGTTAGGATAATGGATTTTGCTAGAAGTTATTTCCTTCTTTAACTCGCAAAATCAACTCTGTTCAATCTTAACAACTTGTTTATTACGAACCAAACTGTGTTTTGCATTCAAAGGTGTAGATACTTTTACGGTGTAAGAAAAAACCAAGTATCATGCATTTTAAACTAAGTATCATGCATTTTAAACTATGTTTTGAACAGAATTCTTACCTCACTAGGTTCACCCCACAATCTGCGGAGGTAAAAGTCTGTTTCAGATGCAACAATCCCTGGAGGTAATCTCTCTGCTCCTTTAGGGTTTGACGGGACCCAAATCTGAATCAGAGTAGAAAATAAGGTAATAATAGACAAAAATAGGCTTAGTATCCAAAAGAAATTAGGTTGCCAAATTTTATCATCTATATCTAGTTAACACACAATTACACATGCACAGACCTAAAGAAAGACAGGTAGAGAGACAGAGAAATAAAATATATATATGACTAGAAATTCAAGATGTGTTTCTCCGTTTGAGTTTTATGGCTATGCCAAAGTAAAAGACGGTGTGATTAATGACATATTGTTTCATAGCAGCAGCGTACAGAAATTATTCTATATAATGTTTGAACAAGGCCTAGACTTCCAGTTATGCCTAACAAAAAAAATTACCTTTGATGAATCATTAACATTTTGATTTTCAGTTGAGTTGCTTCTATTGTTATTGGAAGAAGAACTAGCATCTATACTTTGGGTTGAGCCACCTGTACTCTTGTTCCCAGCGATCGAAAAATCATGAATAAGAGCAGAAGTGATATTTAGCTGCAAATTGGAAAGATAGAATAAATTATAACAAAGACTAGAAATCAGCAGGGATGAATAAAAATCAAAATATTTAACCATACCTTCAGTAATGGAAGTGCTGGAAATGACTTTCCTATAAAGAAGCCAAAGCTGATGCCGACAAAAACTGTAACAATAATCCTCATGGTTTCATTCGGTTTATTAACCATTGCACTGCAAAACGGACGTCAAAAGTCATACAAACTGTTGTCACGTACATATATAATGCTTTAAGCAAGAACCAAAACTTACAAACCTGCGTCCTAAAAATCCCTTTCTATGTATGGTTTCTGCTTCCATATTTTGAACGCATATGATGTTAATAGCTGCTTTGTGTTGCCCAATTAAATTTCAAGCAGCCACTCTGCAGTAAAAAGTAGACATGTTTCTAACACGAAATTAGAAGTAATTTATCTAACAGAATAACAACTAATTCCCGAAAACCCCAAACCAAAGAAAAGTTGTAGAAAATACTGAGAGGAAGAGTTATGTAGCACATTTATGCAAGGGAAAGTGTGTTAATGAGCCCCAAATCTCTTTCTTTCACGTATTGAATCCATATCCATGAGAAACAAACGTTCTCTTTACAGAGAGCTCAACATCTTAAAATCTTTCTATGAGATTCATTTACTCCTCCAGAATAGATTCATAATCTCAATAATGCCAAAAACAAAGAAATAGGGATTAAGCTTCCTGACATGGACGAAACTGCCTAATTGATTCTCATATTAATACCCCGAGTAAAAGATCAAACTTTTGAAGCTCACGTCCCTCTCGCAATCAATTCAATTATAACACCAGAATAAAGCTAGAAACTCGATATCGTCAATCAAATTTAGCTAAACCTTTCCCATATACACTAAACTGCCCCAATGGATTCTCATGCTGAAAACCCGAGTAAGATCAAAATCCGACCTATAATCCTAAGAATTGATCACTACAAAGCATAGTAGCACAATCAATTCCACGAGCAGAATTCCGGCAAGCGACCAATCATGTACATATTTAACAACTGCAGCAGTTCACTACCATAAAAGGATCAAAATTTAAGCATAACCCACTTCAATTGCCCGTCTGGTACGCATACGAAAGCAAGCCATTCATCCTTTCTTCCACTCAAAACCCTCTTTCAAACTAGTATATAACATAGGCATACAAAGCAATCTCCAGCATTTCATGTCAAGTACAAACAAACAAAACACTCTGTTTCCTCAATTTCCAACACTCAACAGAAATTCGATTACTTCAACTCATTAAATTAACTCAGAATTTGAAAAAAAAATGTTTTTGATTAATTTATTACATGTTGGCTCATTTTTCATATAAACAATCACATTCTGATGAACTATAATAAAAATAAACACAAGACATGCATAAACACATATACATTTTAATGTGCTTGAAAGCATACCTGGATTAAAATTGAAAAACCCAGAAAAAATTCCAGACAAGTTATTAAAGCGTAAATCGCCGAGAAATCACGAGAAGAAAAAGAAAAAAAAACCGATTTTAACGGCGAATTTTTACTCAGGAAATAAACGTTGTTGAACAGTTTTAATTCTTCATTAAATGCGAGAATTTTTTACAAGCATAAGAATTGTGAAAGAATATTTGAAAGTGGAGCGCAATAAGAGTTTTTCAGGGAGTGAAAGTCGTGAAGTAGGAGCAAAAAGTAACAGAGGAATCAGATTTCTTTTCATTTTCTATTTCCTTTTTCTTTTCAAACAATTTCCTAAAATCTAATTTACATTTTTGGTATAAGATATTACTCCCAAAACAAAAGTTTGATCTATTTTTCTTCTTTAATGTTCTGTCCAAATTTTGTCCCAAATTTTTCATATAATTTTAATTAATTACCATAAAAACACCGATCAAATTTAGTATGCAATATTAAAGATATCGATCGTACCAAATGCAATAAAAATATTTTAGTTTTTTCATTACTCAGTATTACAAATAAAAAATTTGGAGGTTTTTATTGCTTATTAATTAATTAATTATTAAAAATAAGTTTAAAAAAATGATGAATTTGGAATGTCATTAATGTTGATTAATAAGAGTTTAATAGGGGAATAAATTGTGGCATTAAACATTATTAAATAATACTTTATTTTATTCGATTCCCCCAAGAAAGTGTCTTTATTGCTTATTAATTAATTGTCAAAATAAGTAAAAAAAAAATGTTGAATACTTTTGTGTTTAATTTTCAATGTCATTAATGTTAATTAAAAGAATTTTAGTAGGGAAATAAATTATGGCATCAAGAAGATGTTCTGAAATTAGATTTTCAGTAGATTGTGATTGAAGTTTTTGAACTGCGTGGTTGAAAAATTGTGGGATCCATGAAAAATTTGATTAATATTGATTTTTTGATTTTGACTCGAATTAAAATCAGATTTTAATCCGAATCAAACATGGTATAAACATTATCGATGAATAATAGTGTATTTTCTTTATCCGATCCTCCCTACCAAATCGAATGGACATTTTTATTGCTTATTAAATAATTGTTAAAAAAAAAATATGTTGAATGCTTTACGTTTAATTTGAAATGTCATTAATGCTAATTAATATGGGATTAAAGTAGGAATAAGATTGTGGTCTTTTAATTTTGCATTCAAATACAGAGACAGTTTTTGAGGTAAAAAAAAATGCTGCTGTTTGTGTTGGGGCACGGTTACAAATTGGGTTTTGCTACGTGGAGGTCATTTATTGGTTGGTCCTTGTGTCGATTCGTAACAGGATGTTCACAAACTTTACACATTGATATGACACTACAATACATTTACTTTAGTATATAATAATATATATACAAAGAATTCTCTTCTATCATTTTTGTTGCATTCTTTTTGATAATACTGGAAAAGACTAAGTCCTGTTTGGCGGGAATTAAATCAAAATTGTAATGAATTTTATCTGTAGTTGAAAATTTATTGAACCCATAAAATATATGATTAAAATTAATTGTTGATTTTGATTAAAATTAAAATCTAAATTGAAAGAGTGACAAGTATAGCATCACAGGCGAGGGGATGGTTCACTGCGAGGCAACTCAATATACATGGAGGGGTGTATTTTTCTAAAACATGTGGGGCCCGCAAGAATGAGAGACCTGACGCCCCTGTGAGTTTGCTCCCTATACTTGGAGCAAAACTCAAATTGATATCCATACGAAACATGGGCTGAAGTGTGTGTGGTATTACTAAATTTAGAGTGTAATAACGTGTTGGACTCCTCAAATTTGAATAGCTCGACACATAAAAAGATCGATAAGAATTGTTAGATATGATTAGATTTAAACGCGTCAAGGTGTATCAGACCTTCCAAGTTTGAAGAGTCTGGGATATGATCCCATTAAAAATTATTTGAAACAACTAGATTTGGAGGTGCTAAAATTATCGGATCGTCCAAACTTGAACAACTCGACAACCCTTTTGTAATTTTTATAACAATACGGCCAGCTTATCAATTTGATACTAATTCTTTTGAGATTCCATAACATGGAAAACGAGATCATTGAATGCTTCTTTTTGTAGTATTATTGTTGAAGATACAAACAATAAAATTATAAATAAATCTAGAATGGATGAAAAACTTTGCTCCTCTCGGATGAGTTAGACCTTTACAGAGAGAACATGATAATTTTTGTTGATGATGATTATCATACTATTTCTTTTTTACCCGGGTCCACGAATACTCTTTAGTTTTTGAGATAAGTCGCATGTTAGCCATAATATTTACTTCTCGGTATGAATTAAAATCAAATTTTTAGTAGATTTTAATAAGAGTTGATAAAATGTGTGATTGAAAAGTCGTAGATCCCATAAAACATACGATTAAAATTAGTTGTTGATTTTAACTTAAATTAAAATCTGAATTTTAATTTCTACTAAGTGTGTTTGTCTCCCATTATTGTAGAAGAAATTGAGTAATGAATAGTATTTTTTGAACAATGTGTGGTTGAAATTTAAATTAATTTTATTGATTTGTTTGTAAAATATTTTATTGGGTGAATTATGATGAAAAATTTTACTGTAGCAAATAATATTATGAAATAATGAGAGACAGACGGATGTGTCCATATATTTTTGACTATTTGTATACAATATGAAAACCGATTTAGTATGATAATAAATAGATAAAAGTTTCCCATTTATATTTCGTCCGTGTTGGAGTGTCAATTCTTCGAGATGCAAGTTACAAATTGAATAGTTTAATCTTATAAGCTGACCATTGATGTAAGCTTCTGGTTGGTCACATTATTTTTAAATATATTTTTCTTTTTTAATTTTTAATCACATATTTTTTAATAAAATAATATTATATATAAATTTAAAATCTTTCTTTATATTTTAACCATACGTTTTTCATCAAAATATTATTTTAAAATGTATTTTATTGAAAAAATAGGGCTCAAACAAAATCTAAATATAATCAAGATTATCAAAGAAATCCTTGTTGGTGGACTTGTTCAAATCTAATTGAAGAATCTCAAACTATTTTCTTGATTGGTTGTCAATAAAGAAATGGGATTTGACCTCACTACCAACAAAATCAATCAAGAATTGGTCGAGTTTGGGGTCAGTCACCTTATTTCAAATTATCCAAAAATACAATGCTCTTTTGCGACATACCACATGGCAAAGTATTAAAGCTCTAGATAGGGAGGTAAAAACCAATGTTGGACCCACCCCTTGAATCATAATCATTAATAATAAGAAGAAAAGTTATTATTTCAAACAATTTATGTCATGGGAATTACAAAATATTGGGAGAAAAGTGGTAGGGTTTGATAAAATTATCAGAGTATAATCTTGTTTTATTCTTGTTAATATTTTGATTATTAAGAGAAAAAATCGTACAATAGGAATAATAATTGATTATTTTGGATAAATTTAAATTCGATTACACGAATATGTTTTTTCTATTGATTCAATTAATAAAATTTTGTACAAGATTACAAAATGATCAAAACTAAATTGAAAAGAAATTCAATCATCCAATTCAACTTATCAAATCAATTTTTTGTTGAACACAAAATCGTGTAATATATTTAGTAGTCCACTGCCCTCATTCTATGTCGGGATTTTGGGATTTTTTTTAGGAAGAAATTGATTTTCTATTAATGGTTTTAATGCTTGTTCTTGCTCCATTGAAATTCCATACTTATTCATTTGCATAGTGCCCTTCCGAAAGTGCTCTGCTCTGGAAATTGAATGTTGTAACCTAATCGACATGTCAGATAACCTAATCGACATGTCAAATGGTGAGATTCAGTTAATACTCGATCGTACAAGGAAAAGTATAGTAAAATAAAATTATTTTTGTATACCGTTCAATTATGTCCTAAAACACGCACTTCATGCATAAAAATGTGTGGTTAAAAAGAGGTTTAACTCGTCTAAAATGTAAGAGAATTAGTGGGGTAGTAAAGGTACCCGTTGACCTAAACGTGGACAACAAGTGTGTGGTCTTCTCGCGTTCACGTAAGCAAGTTCCAACACTTTTTGATCGAAAACTTGGTTGGACGGGATCACTATATATGAACTTGGGAGAGACTCTAACATGCAAGAAAAAAATGTTTAAACACCGATGACATGATTTTATGTGATTGCATATTAATCATCAACTATTAACAACTCAATCACAGTAAGATGATCTAAAATTTAGTAAACAAGAATAAACTAGGGAATATTGAGAATGACATTTAAGTGTAAAGAGTTGCATTAGATTTGTACGTTAAAAAAGTTGCTATCTATAGAATTTGGCCGAAGTGATAAGTATTGGATAAGAACCACGTGACCTCATCTCCGAGGTCGAACCGTCACATCATTAGTCTGCTATACATTAAATACATTGACAACGAGTCAGCAACTCTACGTCCTAGGCTGATAGACTTGACATTCATTATTACAAACGTTACATCAATCATTCCTAAAGATTGTATACAGATGCTCTGAGAGCCTGCAAGGGGCTTCGGCCAAAGAGAGCTTCGGAATGGATGTCTTCGGTGTGGAAAGCTTCGGAATGGAGAGCTTTGGAGTCTTTCTTTGACTTCGCCACCTCTTTCCCTTGCCACTCTGACCAGTCAGGGTCTTCGTTGACTTTGTCAACTTGATT
The DNA here is from genome assembly GCA_903798315.1 of Fraxinus greggii. NCBI lineage: Eukaryota > Viridiplantae > Streptophyta > Magnoliopsida > Lamiales > Oleaceae > Fraxinus > Fraxinus greggii. Next base: position 2,158 of record CAIGRK010279886.1, on the reverse strand, counting down.
TATGTCTCCAAATAGGCTTCTACGTAAACTTAGTTTGGAGTTTCGATGGTGAGGCGTAACAATAGTCCTTCTAGTCTTTGCATGATTATTCATATAATGCATGGACTTCTCTTATGAAATTTTTTGTTGGGGTAGTTATTTTCTTGTAGTGGTTAGTTTTACAACCACAAAATAGTCACCCAAGTCTAAATGTAAATATTTAATTTATAATTATAATTTGAAAGTAGAATGACGAAATTTAGGATTTGCACAAAGTATTTAACGAGGGTATTGTCTGGAACTTTGAAACAGGGAAAACCTTTGTCTTGTGAGTTACTGAAATTTTAAAGATTGAGCTAAAGTTCTTGTCGTTAGAAGCTGTGTACTTTGAATTTGCTTATTTTTTGAAAAAGATTGGGAAAGGTCAATTGAGGTTCATTTAGCCGAGGTTGTTTGCCAGAAGAAATGATTTGGAGCAGTTGAGGCCCTTGCCTGAGCAACTGAGGCCCTTACCGAAGCTATTGATGTTGGAGCTAAAGTGGGGTGCTTCTACCCGTTTCCTGAGACTGTAATGTAATGACTCTGAGGAGGTATTTTTTTGAAACGTTACGAAAATGAGGTGTCCTTAATTATTGCCGAAATGATTTGTTGTCATATACATTTTCAAGAAAAGACAGCTGAAACAGTTCGACTTTCTATACCCGCAAATGTCAACATATTTAATGAGTAATGATGACTGGCACATGCGTGTTTTTGGAGAGGCGGTGGATCAGACATTCTGATCTGAACTGTAAAATGTGAAACAATAGACGTTAGGGTGGCTCAAATTGAATCTTAAATGAACGGTTGAGTTGTTCGGATCCAAATCCAATGTTTGAGGTTGATAACTCTTGCCTATAAAAGGCTACGATTTTGTGAAAAACCATTCTGTACTTTGGCAAAAAGAAGAAATCAAACTCCCAAAAGCTCTTGAGCTTTCTACAATATTGCTTACAGTCATCGATATTTTTTTGGCTATTTTTAAGAAATCTGATGACTTGTCTTGTATTTGAATTCTGTAAGTATCTCTCCACAAATATTCCCTTTCATTTTTAATTTCGTATCTTCTTCATCTTCTAAGGGGTGAGACTAACATTAAGGCAGTGGCTTTTGAGATAGGGGTTACTATACCCAGCACTGTCGACCTTGTCCATGCCCTTAGGGCTAGTCAAGTATCTTGCCCATGAAGGAGGGTCATCTAGATTATGGTGTGGGTTGGGGAGGCAACTAAGATTCCTTTAAAGGTAACTTCTGTCAACCTGATAGATATTAGGGAGAAGTATTGCATACCCTATACAATAGAGTTGTTAGCACCATTTCCTGATGAACGAGCCTGTTTTCCTAAGTAGTTGTGTGTGGTTGTTGGTGAGTTTCTTCTGAATGGGGGACTTCATCTACCCTTTCATCTTTTTTTAGAGTTGTCCTTAGGTTGTACGAGCTAGCACCTACCCAGCTTGCACCCAATGCTTGGGTCTAGCTAAATGAGGCCTCTCTTTGGCGAGGACATGCCTCTCCACGTCTTTCAATCCATTTTCCATACTAGGGTTTTAGGAAAAGGGAACTCCAAGTGTTGATACTCCACGTGTCCATGGGGGCACACTCCACGTTCATCATATGCAAAGGATGAAGGAGACATAGTTTTAGGTGAGGGGCAGTATTAGATGTGTAAGGCTGACAAGGTCCCTCACGTGACAGTTCCAACCACCTACTTTGAAGCTCACGAGTGTCTCACCTTTAGCTGTCTTTATCTTGCAATTGGTTTGATTCTGAATTTTATATATGTTGCGGGATCGATTTATCACTTTGAGTTAACCCAGGCGGAGTTGGGTATTGTCGAGGACATCTAAAGATTGAAGGACGCAAATTGATTGAGAGATGTCTTCCATATAGAGATCAGAAATCAATCAATTATACAAAAATCTCGTACGGAGGATCTCTTGGATGATGCTAAGCTATGGAAAATGCCTTGTGTGTCAAGGTTTATTGTTTCAAAAGTACGTTGTATTATTCACTTTTTTCTGTTTTGATGCCCGGTCATCATTAAAATGTATTCGTGATTGATATCTTATTGTCAAAAGATTCGATATGAATTAGCATATGATAATTAAAAACACTGTAGGAAGAAACACATCTATACTTC